>JANDEH010000161.1:0-28238 GCA_024610705.1 Tetragnatha versicolor
TAGGGTTCTGTAAGTTCTGTAATTTAGGGTATAGGGTTCTGTAAGTTCTGTAATTTAGGGTATAGGGTTCTGTAAGTTCTGTAATTTAGGGTATAGGGTTCTGTAAGTTCTGTAATTTAGGGTATAGGGTTCTGTAAGTTCTGTAATTTAGGGTATAGGGTTCTGTAAGTTCTGTAATTTAGGGTATAGGGTTCTGTAAGTTCTGTAATTTAGGGTATAGGGTTCTGTAAGTTCTGTAATTTAGGGTATAGGGTTCTGTAAGTTCTGTAATTTAGGGTATAGGGTTCTGTAAGTTCTGTAATTTAGGGTATAGGGTTCTGTAAGTTCTGTAATTTAGGGTATAGGGTTCTGTAAGTTCTGTAATTTAGGGTATAGGGTTCTGTAAGTTCTGTAATTTAGGGTATAGGGTTCTGTAAGTTCTGTAATTTAGGGTATAGGGTTCTGTAAGTTCTGTAATTTAGGGTATAGGGTTCTGTAAGTTCTGTAATTTAGGGTATAGGGTTCTGTAAGTTCTGTAATATTAGGGTATAGGGTTCTGTAAGTTCTGTAATTTAGGGTATAGGGTTCTGTAAGTTCTGTAATTTAGGGTATAGGGTTCTGTAAGTTCTGTAATTTAGGGTATAGGGTTCTGTAAGTTCTGTAATTTAGGGTATAGGGTTCTGTAAGTTCTGTAATTTAGGGTATAGGGTTCTGTAAGTTCTGTAATTTAGGGTATAGGGTTCTGTAAGTTCTGTAATTTAGGGTATAGGGTTCTGTAAGTTCTGTAATTTAGGGTATAGGGTTCTGTAAGTTCTGTAATTTAGGGTATAGGGTTCTGTAAGTTCTGTAATTTAGGGTATAGGGTTCTGTAAGTTCTGTAATATTAGGGTATAGGGTTCTGTAAGTTCTGTAATATTAGGGTATAGGGTTCTGTAAGTTCTGTAATTTAGGGTATAGGGTTCTGTAAGTTCTGTAATTTAGGGTATAGGGTTCTGTAAGTTCTGTAATTTAGGGTATAGGGTTCTGTAAGTTCTGTAATTTAGGGTATAGGGTTCTGTAAGTTCTGTAATTTAGGGTATAGGGTTCTGTAAGTTCTGTAATTTAGGGTATAGGGTTCTGTAAGTTCTGTAATTTAGGGTATAGGGTTCTGTAAGTTCTGTAATTTAGGGTATAGGGTTCTGTAAGTTCTGTAATTTAGGGTATAGGGTTCTGTAAGTTCTGTAATTTAGGGTATAGGGTTCTGTAAGTTCTGTATATTTAGGGTATAGGGTTCTGTAAGTTCTGTAATATTAGGGTATAGGGTTCTGTAAGTTCTGTAATTTAGGGTATAGGGTTCTGTAAGTTCTGTAATTTAGGGTATAGGGTTCTGTAAGTTCTGTAATTTAGGGTATAGGGTTCTGTAAGTTCTGTAATTTAGGGTATAGGGTTCTGTAAGTTCTGTAATTTAGGGTATAGGGTTCTGTAAGTTCTGTAATTTAGGGTATAGGGTTCTGTAAGTTCTGTAATTTAGGGTATAGGGTTCTGTAAGTTCTGTAATTTAGGGTATAGGGTTCTGTAAGTTCTGTAATTTAGGGTATAGGGTTCTGTAAGTTCTGTAATTTAGGGTATAGGGTTCTGTAAGTTCTGTAATATTAGGGTATAGGGTTCTGTAAGTTCTGTATATTTAGGGTATAGGGTTCTGTAAGTTCTGTAATTTAGGGTATAGGGTTCTGTAAGTTCTGTAATTTAGGGTATAGGGTTCTGTAAGTTCTGTAATTTAGGGTATAGGGTTCTGTAAGTTCTGTAATTTAGGGTATAGGGTTCTGTAAGTTCTGTAATTTAGGGTATAGGGTTCTGTAAGTTCTGTAATTTAGGGTATAGGGTTCTGTAAGTTCTGTAATTTAGGGTATAGGGTTCTGTAAGTTCTGTAATTTAGGGTATAGGGTTCTGTAAGTTCTGTAATTTAGGGTATAGGGTTCTGTAAGTTCTGTAATTTAGGGTATAGGGTTCTGTAAGTTCTGTAATATTAGGGTATAGGGTTCTGTAAGTTCTGTAATATTAGGGTATAGGGTTCTGTAAGTTCTGTAATTTAGGGTATAGGGTTCTGTAAGTTCTGTAATTTAGGGTATAGGGTTCTGTAAGTTCTGTAATTTAGGGTATAGGGTTCTGTAAGTTCTGTAATTTAGGGTATAGGGTTCTGTAAGTTCTGTAATTTAGGGTATAGGGTTCTGTAAGTTCTGTAATTTAGGGTATAGGGTTCTGTAAGTTCTGTAATTTAGGGTATAGGGTTCTGTAAGTTCTGTAATTTAGGGTATAGGGTTCTGTAAGTTCTGTAATTTAGGGTATAGGGTTCTGTAAGTTCTGTAATTTAGGGTATAGGGTTCTGTAAGTTCTGTAATTTAGGGTATAGGGTTCTGTAAGTTCTGTAATTTAGGGTATAGGGTTCTGTAAGTTCTGTAATTTAGGGTATAGGGTTCTGTAAGTTCTGTAATTTAGGGTATAGGGTTCTGTAAGTTCTGTAATTTAGGGTATAGGGTTCTGTAAGTTCTGTAATTTAGGGTATAGGGTTCTGTAAGTTCTGTAATTTAGGGTATAGGGTTCTGTAAGTTCTGTAATTTAGGGTATAGGGTTCTGTAAGTTCTGTAATTTAGGGTATAGGGTTCTGTAAGTTCTGTAATTTAGGGTATAGGGTTCTGTAAGTTCTGTAATTTAGGGTATAGGGTTCTGTAAGTTCTGTAATTTAGGGTATAGGGTTCTGTAAGTTCTGTAATTTAGGGTATAGGGTTCTGTAAGTTCTGTAATTTAGGGTATAGGGTTCTGTAAGTTCTGTAATTTAGGGTATAGGGTTCTGTAAGTTCTGTAATTTAGGGTATAGGGTTCTGTAAGTTCTGTAATTTAGGGTATAGGGTTCTGTAAGTTCTGTAATTTAGGGTATAGGGTTCTGTAAGTTCTGTAATTTAGGGTATAGGGTTCTGTAAGTTCTGTAATTTAGGGTATAGGGTTCTGTAAGTTCTGTAATTTAGGGTATAGGGTTCTGTAAGTTCTGTAATTTAGGGTATAGGGTTCTGTAAGTTCTGTAATTTAGGGTATAGGGTTCTGTAAGTTCTGTAATTTAGGGTATAGGGTTCTGTAAGTTCTGTATATTTAGGGTATAGGGTTCTGTAAGTTCTGTAATATTAGGGTATAGGGTTCTGTAAGTTCTGTAATTTAGGGTATAGGGTTCTGTAAGTTCTGTAATTTAGGGTATAGGGTTCTGTAAGTTCTGTAATTTAGGGTATAGGGTTCTGTAAGTTCTGTAATTTAGGGTATAGGGTTCTGTAAGTTCTGTAATTTAGGGTATAGGGTTCTGTAAGTTCTGTAATTTAGGGTATAGGGTTCTGTAAGTTCTGTAATTTAGGGTATAGGGTTCTGTAAGTTCTGTAATTTAGGGTATAGGGTTCTGTAAGTTCTGTAATTTAGGGTATAGGGTTCTGTAAGTTCTGTAATTTAGGGTATAGGGTTCTGTAAGTTCTGTAATTTAGGGTATAGGGTTCTGTAAGTTCTGTAATTTAGGGTATAGGGTTCTGTAAGTTCTGTAATTTAGGGTATAGGGTTCTGTAAGTTCTGTAATTTAGGGTATAGGGTTCTGTAAGTTCTGTAATTTAGGGTATAGGGTTCTGTAAGTTCTGTAATTTAGGGTATAGGGTTCTGTAAGTTCTGTAATTTAGGGTATAGGGTTCTGTAAGTTCTGTAATTTAGGGTATAGGGTTCTGTAAGTTCTGTAATTTAGGGTATAGGGTTCTGTAAGTTCTGTAATTTAGGGTATAGGGTTCTGTAAGTTCTGTAATTTAGGGTATAGGGTTCTGTAAGTTCTGTAATTTAGGGTATAGGGTTCTGTAAGTTCTGTAATTTAGGGTATAGGGTTCTGTAAGTTCTGTAATTTAGGGTATAGGGTTCTGTAAGTTCTGTAATTTAGGGTATAGGGTTCTGTAAGTTCTGTAATTTAGGGTATAGGGTTCTGTAAGTTCTGTAATTTAGGGTATAGGGTTCTGTAAGTTCTGTAATTTAGGGTATAGGGTTCTGTAAGTTCTGTAATTTAGGGTATAGGGTTCTGTAAGTTCTGTAATTTAGGGTATAGGGTTCTGTAAGTTCTGTAATTTAGGGTATAGGGTTCTGTAAGTTCTGTAATTTAGGGTATAGGGTTCTGTAAGTTCTGTAATTTAGGGTATAGGGTTCTGTAAGTTCTGTAATTTAGGGTATAGGGTTCTGTAAGTTCTGTAATTTAGGGTATAGGGTTCTGTAAGTTCTGTAATTTAGGGTATAGGGTTCTGTAAGTTCTGTAATTTAGGGTATAGGGTTCTGTAAGTTCTGTAATTTAGGGTATAGGGTTCTGTAAGTTCTGTAATTTAGGGTATAGGGTTCTGTAAGTTCTGTAATTTAGGGTATAGGGTTCTGTAAGTTCTGTAATTTAGGGTATAGGGTTCTGTAAGTTCTGTAATTTAGGGTATAGGGTTCTGTAAGTTCTGTAATTTAGGGTATAGGGTTCTGTAAGTTCTGTAATTTAGGGTATAGGGTTCTGTAAGTTCTGTAATTTAGGGTATAGGGTTCTGTAAGTTCTGTAATTTAGGGTATAGGGTTCTGTAAGTTCTGTAATTTACTGTAAGTTCTGTAATTTAGGGTATAGGGTTCTGTAAGTTCTGTAATTTAGGGTATAGGGTTCTGTAAGTTCTGTAATTTAGGGTATAGGGTTCTGTAAGTTCTGTAATTTAGGGTATAGGGTTCTGTAAGTTCTGTAATTTAGGGTATAGGGTTCTGTAAGTTCTGTAATTTAGGGTATAGGGTTCTGTAAGTTCTGTAATTTAGGGTATAGGGTTCTGTAAGTTCTGTAATTTAGGGTATAGGGTTCTGTAAGTTCTGTAATTTAGGGTATAGGGTTCTGTAAGTTCTGTAATTTAGGGTATAGGGTTCTGTAAGTTCTGTAATTTAGGGTATAGGGTTCTGTAAGTTCTGTAATTTAGGGTATAGGGTTCTGTAAGTTCTGTAATTTAGGGTATAGGGTTCTGTAAGTTCTGTAATTTAGGGTATAGGGTTCTGTAAGTTCTGTAATTTAGGGTATAGGGTTCTGTAAGTTCTGTAATTTAGGGTATAGGGTTCTGTAAGTTCTGTAATTTAGGGTATAGGGTTCTGTAAGTTCTGTAATTTAGGGTATAGGGTTCTGTAAGTTCTGTAATTTAGGGTATAGGGTTCTGTAAGTTCTGTAATTTAGGGTATAGGGTTCTGTAAGTTCTGTAATTTAGGGTATAGGGTTCTGTAAGTTCTGTAATTTAGGGTATAGGGTTCTGTAAGTTCTGTAATTTAGGGTATAGGGTTCTGTAAGTTCTGTAATTTAGGGTATAGGGTTCTGTAAGTTCTGTAATTTAGGGTATAGGGTTCTGTAAGTTCTGTATATTTAGGGTATAGGGTTCTGTAAGTTCTGTAATATTAGGGTATAGGGTTCTGTAAGTTCTGTAATTTAGGGTATAGGGTTCTGTAAGTTCTGTAATTTAGGGTATAGGGTTCTGTAAGTTCTGTAATTTAGGGTATAGGGTTCTGTAAGTTCTGTAATTTAGGGTATAGGGTTCTGTAAGTTCTGTAATTTAGGGTATAGGGTTCTGTAAGTTCTGTAATTTAGGGTATAGGGTTCTGTAAGTTCTGTAATTTAGGGTATAGGGTTCTGTAAGTTCTGTAATTTAGGGTATAGGGTTCTGTAAGTTCTGTAATTTAGGGTATAGGGTTCTGTAAGTTCTGTATATTTAGGGTATAGGGTTCTGTAAGTTCTGTAATTTAGGGTATAGGGTTCTGTAAGTTCTGTAATTTAGGGTATAGGGTTCTGTAAGTTCTGTAATTTAGGGTATAGGGTTCTGTAAGTTCTGTAATTTAGGGTATAGGGTTCTGTAAGTTCTGTAATTTAGGGTATAGGGTTCTGTAAGTTCTGTAATTTAGGGTATAGGGTTCTGTAAGTTCTGTAATTTAGGGTATAGGGTTCTGTAAGTTCTGTAATTTAGGGTATAGGGTTCTGTAAGTTCTGTAATTTAGGGTATAGGGTTCTGTAAGTTCTGTAATTTAGGGTATAGGGTTCTGTAAGTTCTGTAATTTAGGGTATAGGGTTCTGTAAGTTCTGTAATTTAGGGTATAGGGTTCTGTAAGTTCTGTAATTTAGGGTATAGGGTTCTGTAAGTTCTGTAATTTAGGGTATAGGGTTCTGTAAGTTCTGTAATTTAGGGTATAGGGTTCTGTAAGTTCTGTAATTTAGGGTATAGGGTTCTGTAAGTTCTGTAATTTAGGGTATAGGGTTCTGTAAGTTCTGTAATTTAGGGTATAGGGTTCTGTAAGTTCTGTAATTTAGGGTATAGGGTTCTGTAAGTTCTGTAATTTAGGGTATAGGGTTCTGTAAGTTCTGTAATTTAGGGTATAGGGTTCTGTAAGTTCTGTAATTTAGGGTATAGGGTTCTGTAAGTTCTGTAATTTAGGGTATAGGGTTCTGTAAGTTCTGTAATATTAGGGTATAGGGTTCTGTAAGTTCTGTAATATTAGGGTATAGGGTTCTGTAAGTTCTGTAATTTAGGGTATAGGGTTCTGTAAGTTCTGTAATTTAGGGTATAGGGTTCTGTAAGTTCTGTAATTTAGGGTATAGGGTTCTGTAAGTTCTGTAATTTAGGGTATAGGGTTCTGTAAGTTCTGTAATTTAGGGTATAGGGTTCTGTAAGTTCTGTAATTTAGGGTATAGGGTTCTGTAAGTTCTGTAATTTAGGGTATAGGGTTCTGTAAGTTCTGTAATTTAGGGTATAGGGTTCTGTAAGTTCTGTAATTTAGGGTATAGGGTTCTGTAAGTTCTGTAATTTAGGGTATAGGGTTCTGTAAGTTCTGTAATATTAGGGTATAGGGTTCTGTAAGTTCTGTAATATTAGGGTATAGGGTTCTGTAAGTTCTGTAATTTAGGGTATAGGGTTCTGTAAGTTCTGTAATTTAGGGTATAGGGTTCTGTAAGTTCTGTAATTTAGGGTATAGGGTTCTGTAAGTTCTGTAATTTAGGGTATAGGGTTCTGTAAGTTCTGTAATTTAGGGTATAGGGTTCTGTAAGTTCTGTAATTTAGGGTATAGGGTTCTGTAAGTTCTGTAATTTAGGGTATAGGGTTCTGTAAGTTCTGTAATTTAGGGTATAGGGTTCTGTAAGTTCTGTAATTTAGGGTATAGGGTTCTGTAAGTTCTGTAATTTAGGGTATAGGGTTCTGTAAGTTCTGTAATTTAGGGTATAGGGTTCTGTAAGTTCTGTAATATTAGGGTATAGGGTTCTGTAAGTTCTGTAATTTAGGGTATAGGGTTCTGTAAGTTCTGTAATTTAGGGTATAGGGTTCTGTAAGTTCTGTAATTTAGGGTATAGGGTTCTGTAAGTTCTGTAATTTAGGGTATAGGGTTCTGTAAGTTCTGTAATTTAGGGTATAGGGTTCTGTAAGTTCTGTAATTTAGGGTATAGGGTTCTGTAAGTTCTGTAATTTAGGGTATAGGGTTCTGTAAGTTCTGTAATTTAGGGTATAGGGTTCTGTAAGTTCTGTAATTTAGGGTATAGGGTTCTGTAAGTTCTGTAATTTAGGGTATAGGGTTCTGTAAGTTCTGTAATTTAGGGTATAGGGTTCTGTAAGTTCTGTAATATTAGGGTATAGGGTTCTGTAAGTTCTGTAATTTAGGGTATAGGGTTCTGTAAGTTCTGTAATTTAGGGTATAGGGTTCTGTAAGTTCTGTAATTTAGGGTATAGGGTTCTGTAAGTTCTGTAATTTAGGGTATAGGGTTCTGTAAGTTCTGTAATTTAGGGTATAGGGTTCTGTAAGTTCTGTAATTTAGGGTATAGGGTTCTGTAAGTTCTGTAATTTAGGGTATAGGGTTCTGTAAGTTCTGTAATTTAGGGTATAGGGTTCTGTAAGTTCTGTAATTTAGGGTATAGGGTTCTGTAAGTTCTGTAATTTAGGGTATAGGGTTCTGTAAGTTCTGTAATTTAGGGTATAGGGTTCTGTAAGTTCTGTAATTTAGGGTATAGGGTTCTGTAAGTTCTGTAATTTAGGGTATAGGGTTCTGTAAGTTCTGTAATTTAGGGTATAGGGTTCTGTAAGTTCTGTAATTTAGGGTATAGGGTTCTGTAAGTTCTGTAATTTAGGGTATAGGGTTCTGTAAGTTCTGTAATTTAGGGTATAGGGTTCTGTAAGTTCTGTAATTTAGGGTATAGGGTTCTGTAAGTTCTGTAATTTAGGGTATAGGGTTCTGTAAGTTCTGTAATTTAGGGTATAGGGTTCTGTAAGTTCTGTAATTTAGGGTATAGGGTTCTGTAAGTTCTGTAATTTAGGGTATAGGGTTCTGTAAGTTCTGTATATTTAGGGTATAGGGTTCTGTAAGTTCTGTAATTTAGGGTATAGGGTTCTGTAAGTTCTGTAATTTAGGGTATAGGGTTCTGTAAGTTCTGTAATTTAGGGTATAGGGTTCTGTAAGTTCTGTAATTTAGGGTATAGGGTTCTGTAAGTTCTGTAATTTAGGGTATAGGGTTCTGTAAGTTCTGTAATTTAGGGTATAGGGTTCTGTAAGTTCTGTAATTTAGGGTATAGGGTTCTGTAAGTTCTGTAATTTAGGGTATAGGGTTCTGTAAGTTCTGTAATTTAGGGTATAGGGTTCTGTAAGTTCTGTAATTTAGGGTATAGGGTTCTGTAAGTTCTGTAATTTAGGGTATAGGGTTCTGTAAGTTCTGTAATTTAGGGTATAGGGTTCTGTAAGTTCTGTAATATTAGGGTATAGGGTTCTGTAAGTTCTGTAATTTAGGGTATAGGGTTCTGTAAGTTCTGTAATTTAGGGTATAGGGTTCTGTAAGTTCTGTAATTTAGGGTATAGGGTTCTGTAAGTTCTGTAATTTAGGGTATAGGGTTCTGTAAGTTCTGTAATTTAGGGTATAGGGTTCTGTAAGTTCTGTAATTTAGGGTATAGGGTTCTGTAAGTTCTGTAATTTAGGGTATAGGGTTCTGTAAGTTCTGTAATTTAGGGTATAGGGTTCTGTAAGTTCTGTAATTTAGGGTATAGGGTTCTGTAAGTTCTGTAATTTAGGGTATAGGGTTCTGTAAGTTCTGTATATTTAGGGTATAGGGTTCTGTAAGTTCTGTAATTTAGGGTATAGGGTTCTGTAAGTTCTGTAATTTAGGGTATAGGGTTCTGTAAGTTCTGTAATTTAGGGTATAGGGTTCTGTAAGTTCTGTAATTTAGGGTATAGGGTTCTGTAAGTTCTGTAATTTAGGGTATAGGGTTCTGTAAGTTCTGTAATTTAGGGTATAGGGTTCTGTAAGTTCTGTAATTTAGGGTATAGGGTTCTGTAAGTTCTGTAATTTAGGGTATAGGGTTCTGTAAGTTCTGTAATTTAGGGTATAGGGTTCTGTAAGTTCTGTAATTTAGGGTATAGGGTTCTGTAAGTTCTGTAATTTAGGGTATAGGGTTCTGTAAGTTCTGTAATTTAGGGTATAGGGTTCTGTAAGTTCTGTAATTTAGGGTATAGGGTTCTGTAAGTTCTGTAATTTAGGGTATAGGGTTCTGTAAGTTCTGTAATTTAGGGTATAGGGTTCTGTAAGTTCTGTAATTTAGGGTATAGGGTTCTGTAAGTTCTGTAATTTAGGGTATAGGGTTCTGTAAGTTCTGTAATTTAGGGTATAGGGTTCTGTAAGTTCTGTAATTTAGGGTATAGGGTTCTGTAAGTTCTGTAATTTAGGGTATAGGGTTCTGTAAGTTCTGTAATTTAGGGTATAGGGTTCTGTAAGTTCTGTAATTTAGGGTATAGGGTTCTGTAAGTTCTGTATATTTAGGGTATAGGGTTCTGTAAGTTCTGTATATTTAGGGTATAGGGTTCTGTAAGTTCTGTAATTTAGGGTATAGGGTTCTGTAAGTTCTGTAATTTAGGGTATAGGGTTCTGTAAGTTCTGTAATTTAGGGTATAGGGTTCTGTAAGTTCTGTAATTTAGGGTATAGGGTTCTGTAAGTTCTGTAATTTAGGGTATAGGGTTCTGTAAGTTCTGTAATTTAGGGTATAGGGTTCTGTAAGTTCTGTAATTTAGGGTATAGGGTTCTGTAAGTTCTGTAATTTAGGGTATAGGGTTCTGTAAGTTCTGTAATTTAGGGTATAGGGTTCTGTAAGTTCTGTAATTTAGGGTATAGGGTTCTGTAAGTTCTGTAATTTAGGGTATAGGGTTCTGTAAGTTCTGTAATTTAGGGTATAGGGTTCTGTAAGTTCTGTAATTTAGGGTATAGGGTTCTGTAAGTTCTGTAATTTAGGGTATAGGGTTCTGTAAGTTCTGTAATTTAGGGTATAGGGTTCTGTAAGTTCTGTAATTTAGGGTATAGGGTTCTGTAAGTTCTGTAATTTAGGGTATAGGGTTCTGTAAGTTCTGTAATTTAGGGTATAGGGTTCTGTAAGTTCTGTAATTTAGGGTATAGGGTTCTGTAAGTTCTGTAATTTAGGGTATAGGGTTCTGTAAGTTCTGTAATTTAGGGTATAGGGTTCTGTAAGTTCTGTAATTTAGGGTATAGGGTTCTGTAAGTTCTGTAATTTAGGGTATAGGGTTCTGTAAGTTCTGTATATTTAGGGTATAGGGTTCTGTAAGTTCTGTAATTTAGGGTATAGGGTTCTGTAAGTTCTGTAATTTAGGGTATAGGGTTCTGTAAGTTCTGTAATTTAGGGTATAGGGTTCTGTAAGTTCTGTAATTTAGGGTATAGGGTTCTGTAAGTTCTGTAATTTAGGGTATAGGGTTCTGTAAGTTCTGTAATTTAGGGTATAGGGTTCTGTAAGTTCTGTAATTTAGGGTATAGGGTTCTGTAAGTTCTGTAATTTAGGGTATAGGGTTCTGTAAGTTCTGTAATTTAGGGTATAGGGTTCTGTAAGTTCTGTAATTTAGGGTATAGGGTTCTGTAAGTTCTGTATATTTAGGGTATAGGGTTCTGTAAGTTCTGTATATTTAGGGTATAGGGTTCTGTAAGTTCTGTAATTTAGGGTATAGGGTTCTGTAAGTTCTGTAATTTAGGGTATAGGGTTCTGTAAGTTCTGTAATTTAGGGTATAGGGTTCTGTAAGTTCTGTAATTTAGGGTATAGGGTTCTGTAAGTTCTGTAATTTAGGGTATAGGGTTCTGTAAGTTCTGTAATTTAGGGTATAGGGTTCTGTAAGTTCTGTAATTTAGGGTATAGGGTTCTGTAAGTTCTGTAATTTAGGGTATAGGGTTCTGTAAGTTCTGTAATTTAGGGTATAGGGTTCTGTAAGTTCTGTAATTTAGGGTATAGGGTTCTGTAAGTTCTGTAATTTAGGGTATAGGGTTCTGTAAGTTCTGTAATTTAGGGTATAGGGTTCTGTAAGTTCTGTAATTTAGGGTATAGGGTTCTGTAAGTTCTGTAATTTAGGGTATAGGGTTCTGTAAGTTCTGTAATTTAGGGTATAGGGTTCTGTAAGTTCTGTAATTTAGGGTATAGGGTTCTGTAAGTTCTGTAATTTAGGGTATAGGGTTCTGTAAGTTCTGTAATTTAGGGTATAGGGTTCTGTAAGTTCTGTAATTTAGGGTATAGGGTTCTGTAAGTTCTGTAATTTAGGGTATAGGGTTCTGTAAGTTCTGTAATTTAGGGTATAGGGTTCTGTAAGTTCTGTAATTTAGGGTATAGGGTTCTGTAAGTTCTGTATATTTAGGGTATAGGGTTCTGTAAGTTCTGTATATTTAGGGTATAGGGTTCTGTAAGTTCTGTATATTTAGGGTATAGGGTTCTGTAAGTTCTGTAATTTAGGGTATAGGGTTCTGTAAGTTCTGTAATTTAGGGTATAGGGTTCTGTAAGTTCTGTAATTTAGGGTATAGGGTTCTGTAAGTTCTGTAATTTAGGGTATAGGGTTCTGTAAGTTCTGTAATTTAGGGTATAGGGTTCTGTAAGTTCTGTAATTTAGGGTATAGGGTTCTGTAAGTTCTGTAATTTAGGGTATAGGGTTCTGTAAGTTCTGTAATTTAGGGTATAGGGTTCTGTAAGTTCTGTAATTTAGGGTATAGGGTTCTGTAAGTTCTGTAATTTAGGGTATAGGGTTCTGTAAGTTCTGTAATATTAGGGTATAGGGTTCTGTAAGTTCTGTAATTTAGGGTATAGGGTTCTGTAAGTTCTGTAATTTAGGGTATAGGGTTCTGTAAGTTCTGTAATTTAGGGTATAGGGTTCTGTAAGTTCTGTAATTTAGGGTATAGGGTTCTGTAAGTTCTGTAATTTAGGGTATAGGGTTCTGTAAGTTCTGTAATTTAGGGTATAGGGTTCTGTAAGTTCTGTAATTTAGGGTATAGGGTTCTGTAAGTTCTGTAATTTAGGGTATAGGGTTCTGTAAGTTCTGTAATTTAGGGTATAGGGTTCTGTAAGTTCTGTAATTTAGGGTATAGGGTTCTGTAAGTTCTGTAATTTAGGGTATAGGGTTCTGTAAGTTCTGTAATATTAGGGTATAGGGTTCTGTAAGTTCTGTATATTTAGGGTATAGGGTTCTGTAAGTTCTGTAATTTAGGGTATAGGGTTCTGTAAGTTCTGTAATTTAGGGTATAGGGTTCTGTAAGTTCTGTAATTTAGGGTATAGGGTTCTGTAAGTTCTGTAATTTAGGGTATAGGGTTCTGTAAGTTCTGTAATTTAGGGTATAGGGTTCTGTAAGTTCTGTAATTTAGGGTATAGGGTTCTGTAAGTTCTGTAATTTAGGGTATAGGGTTCTGTAAGTTCTGTAATTTAGGGTATAGGGTTCTGTAAGTTCTGTAATTTAGGGTATAGGGTTCTGTAAGTTCTGTAATTTAGGGTATAGGGTTCTGTAAGTTCTGTAATTTAGGGTATAGGGTTCTGTAAGTTCTGTAATTTAGGGTATAGGGTTCTGTAAGTTCTGTAATTTAGGGTATAGGGTTCTGTAAGTTCTGTAATTTAGGGTATAGGGTTCTGTAAGTTCTGTAATTTAGGGTATAGGGTTCTGTAAGTTCTGTAATTTAGGGTATAGGGTTCTGTAAGTTCTGTAATTTAGGGTATAGGGTTCTGTAAGTTCTGTAATTTAGGGTATAGGGTTCTGTAAGTTCTGTAATTTAGGGTATAGGGTTCTGTAAGTTCTGTAATTTAGGGTATAGGGTTCTGTAAGTTCTGTAATTTAGGGTATAGGGTTCTGTAAGTTCTGTAATTTAGGGTATAGGGTTCTGTAAGTTCTGTAATTTAGGGTATAGGGTTCTGTAAGTTCTGTAATTTAGGGTATAGGGTTCTGTAAGTTCTGTAATTTAGGGTATAGGGTTCTGTAAGTTCTGTAATTTAGGGTATAGGGTTCTGTAAGTTCTGTAATTTAGGGTATAGGGTTCTGTAAGTTCTGTAATTTAGGGTATAGGGTTCTGTAAGTTCTGTAATTTAGGGTATAGGGTTCTGTAAGTTCTGTAATTTAGGGTATAGGGTTCTGTAAGTTCTGTAATTTAGGGTATAGGGTTCTGTAAGTTCTGTAATTTAGGGTATAGGGTTCTGTAAGTTCTGTAATTTAGGGTATAGGGTTCTGTAAGTTCTGTAATTTAGGGTATAGGGTTCTGTAAGTTCTGTAATTTAGGGTATAGGGTTCTGTAAGTTCTGTAATTTAGGGTATAGGGTTCTGTAAGTTCTGTAATTTAGGGTATAGGGTTCTGTAAGTTCTGTAATTTAGGGTATAGGGTTCTGTAAGTTCTGTAATTTAGGGTATAGGGTTCTGTAAGTTCTGTAATTTAGGGTATAGGGTTCTGTAAGTTCTGTAATTTAGGGTATAGGGTTCTGTAAGTTCTGTAATTTAGGGTATAGGGTTCTGTAAGTTCTGTAATTTAGGGTATAGGGTTCTGTAAGTTCTGTAATTTAGGGTATAGGGTTCTGTAAGTTCTGTAATTTAGGGTATAGGGTTCTGTAAGTTCTGTAATTTAGGGTATAGGGTTCTGTAAGTTCTGTAATTTAGGGTATAGGGTTCTGTAAGTTCTGTAATTTAGGGTATAGGGTTCTGTAAGTTCTGTAATTTAGGGTATAGGGTTCTGTAAGTTCTGTAATTTAGGGTATAGGGTTCTGTAAGTTCTGTAATTTAGGGTATAGGGTTCTGTAAGTTCTGTAATTTAGGGTATAGGGTTCTGTAAGTTCTGTAATTTAGGGTATAGGGTTCTGTAAGTTCTGTAATTTAGGGTATAGGGTTCTGTAAGTTCTGTAATTTAGGGTATAGGGTTCTGTAAGTTCTGTAATTTAGGGTATAGGGTTCTGTAAGTTCTGTAATTTAGGGTATAGGGTTCTGTAAGTTCTGTAATTTAGGGTATAGGGTTCTGTAAGTTCTGTAATTTAGGGTATAGGGTTCTGTAAGTTCTGTAATATTAGGGTATAGGGTTCTGTAAGTTCTGTATATTTAGGGTATAGGGTTCTGTAAGTTCTGTAATTTAGGGTATAGGGTTCTGTAAGTTCTGTAATTTAGGGTATAGGGTTCTGTAAGTTCTGTAATTTAGGGTATAGGGTTCTGTAAGTTCTGTAATTTAGGGTATAGGGTTCTGTAAGTTCTGTAATTTAGGGTATAGGGTTCTGTAAGTTCTGTAATTTAGGGTATAGGGTTCTGTAAGTTCTGTAATTTAGGGTATAGGGTTCTGTAAGTTCTGTAATTTAGGGTATAGGGTTCTGTAAGTTCTGTAATTTAGGGTATAGGGTTCTGTAAGTTCTGTAATTTAGGGTATAGGGTTCTGTAAGTTCTGTAATTTAGGGTATAGGGTTCTGTAAGTTCTGTAATTTAGGGTATAGGGTTCTGTAAGTTCTGTAATTTAGGGTATAGGGTTCTGTAAGTTCTGTAATTTAGGGTATAGGGTTCTGTAAGTTCTGTAATTTAGGGTATAGGGTTCTGTAAGTTCTGTAATTTAGGGTATAGGGTTCTGTAAGTTCTGTAATTTAGGGTATAGGGTTCTGTAAGTTCTGTAATTTAGGGTATAGGGTTCTGTAAGTTCTGTAATTTAGGGTATAGGGTTCTGTAAGTTCTGTAATTTAGGGTATAGGGTTCTGTAAGTTCTGTAATTTAGGGTATAGGGTTCTGTAAGTTCTGTAATTTAGGGTATAGGGTTCTGTAAGTTCTGTAATTTAGGGTATAGGGTTCTGTAAGTTCTGTAATTTAGGGTATAGGGTTCTGTAAGTTCTGTAATTTAGGGTATAGGGTTCTGTAAGTTCTGTAATTTAGGGTATAGGGTTCTGTAAGTTCTGTAATTTAGGGTATAGGGTTCTGTAAGTTCTGTAATTTAGGGTATAGGGTTCTGTAAGTTCTGTAATTTAGGGTATAGGGTTCTGTAAGTTCTGTAATTTAGGGTATAGGGTTCTGTAAGTTCTGTAATTTAGGGTATAGGGTTCTGTAAGTTCTGTAATTTAGGGTATAGGGTTCTGTAAGTTCTGTAATTTAGGGTATAGGGTTCTGTAAGTTCTGTAATTTAGGGTATAGGGTTCTGTAAGTTCTGTAATTTAGGGTATAGGGTTCTGTAAGTTCTGTAATTTAGGGTATAGGGTTCTGTAAGTTCTGTAATTTAGGGTATAGGGTTCTGTAAGTTCTGTAATTTAGGGTATAGGGTTCTGTAAGTTCTGTAATTTAGGGTATAGGGTTCTGTAAGTTCTGTAATTTAGGGTATAGGGTTCTGTAAGTTCTGTAATTTAGGGTATAGGGTTCTGTAAGTTCTGTAATTTAGGGTATAGGGTTCTGTAAGTTCTGTAATTTAGGGTATAGGGTTCTGTAAGTTCTGTAATTTAGGGTATAGGGTTCTGTAAGTTCTGTAATTTAGGGTATAGGGTTCTGTAAGTTCTGTAATTTAGGGTATAGGGTTCTGTAAGTTCTGTAATTTAGGGTATAGGGTTCTGTAAGTTCTGTAATTTAGGGTATAGGGTTCTGTAAGTTCTGTAATTTAGGGTATAGGGTTCTGTAAGTTCTGTAATTTAGGGTATAGGGTTCTGTAAGTTCTGTAATTTAGGGTATAGGGTTCTGTAAGTTCTGTAATTTAGGGTATAGGGTTCTGTAAGTTCTGTAATTTAGGGTATAGGGTTCTGTAAGTTCTGTAATTTAGGGTATAGGGTTCTGTAAGTTCTGTAATTTAGGGTATAGGGTTCTGTAAGTTCTGTAATTTAGGGTATAGGGTTCTGTAAGTTCTGTAATTTAGGGTATAGGGTTCTGTAAGTTCTGTAATTTAGGGTATAGGGTTCTGTAAGTTCTGTAATTTAGGGTATAGGGTTCTGTAAGTTCTGTAATTTAGGGTATAGGGTTCTGTAAGTTCTGTAATTTAGGGTATAGGGTTCTGTAAGTTCTGTAATTTAGGGTATAGGGTTCTGTAAGTTCTGTAATTTAGGGTATAGGGTTCTGTAAGTTCTGTAATTTAGGGTATAGGGTTCTGTAAGTTCTGTAATTTAGGGTATAGGGTTCTGTAAGTTCTGTAATTTAGGGTATAGGGTTCTGTAAGTTCTGTAATTTAGGGTATAGGGTTCTGTAAGTTCTGTAATTTAGGGTATAGGGTTCTGTAAGTTCTGTAATTTAGGGTATAGGGTTCTGTAAGTTCTGTAATTTAGGGTATAGGGTTCTGTAAGTTCTGTAATTTAGGGTATAGGGTTCTGTAAGTTCTGTAATTTAGGGTATAGGGTTCTGTAAGTTCTGTAATTTAGGGTATAGGGTTCTGTAAGTTCTGTAATTTAGGGTATAGGGTTCTGTAAGTTCTGTAATTTAGGGTATAGGGTTCTGTAAGTTCTGTAATTTAGGGTATAGGGTTCTGTAAGTTCTGTAATTTAGGGTATAGGGTTCTGTAAGTTCTGTAATTTAGGGTATAGGGTTCTGTAAGTTCTGTAATTTAGGGTATAGGGTTCTGTAAGTTCTGTAATTTAGGGTATAGGGTTCTGTAAGTTCTGTAATTTAGGGTATAGGGTTCTGTAAGTTCTGTAATTTAGGGTATAGGGTTCTGTAAGTTCTGTAATTTAGGGTATAGGGTTCTGTAAGTTCTGTAATTTAGGGTATAGGGTTCTGTAAGTTCTGTAATTTAGGGTATAGGGTTCTGTAAGTTCTGTAATTTAGGGTATAGGGTTCTGTAAGTTCTGTAATTTAGGGTATAGGGTTCTGTAAGTTCTGTAATTTAGGGTATAGGGTTCTGTAAGTTCTGTAATTTAGGGTATAGGGTTCTGTAAGTTCTGTAATTTAGGGTATAGGGTTCTGTAAGTTCTGTAATTTAGGGTATAGGGTTCTGTAAGTTCTGTAATTTAGGGTATAGGGTTCTGTAAGTTCTGTAATTTAGGGTATAGGGTTCTGTAAGTTCTGTAATTTAGGGTATAGGGTTCTGTAAGTTCTGTAATTTAGGGTATAGGGTTCTGTAAGTTCTGTAATTTAGGGTATAGGGTTCTGTAAGTTCTGTAATTTAGGGTATAGGGTTCTGTAAGTTCTGTAATTTAGGGTATAGGGTTCTGTAAGTTCTGTAATTTAGGGTATAGGGTTCTGTAAGTTCTGTAATTTAGGGTATAGGGTTCTGTAAGTTCTGTAATTTAGGGTATAGGGTTCTGTAAGTTCTGTAATTTAGGGTATAGGGTTCTGTAAGTTCTGTAATTTAGGGTATAGGGTTCTGTAAGTTCTGTAATTTAGGGTATAGGGTTCTGTAAGTTCTGTAATTTAGGGTATAGGGTTCTGTAAGTTCTGTAATTTAGGGTATAGGGTTCTGTAAGTTCTGTAATTTAGGGTATAGGGTTCTGTAAGTTCTGTAATTTAGGGTATAGGGTTCTGTAAGTTCTGTAATTTAGGGTATAGGGTTCTGTAAGTTCTGTAATTTAGGGTATAGGGTTCTGTAAGTTCTGTAATTTAGGGTATAGGGTTCTGTAAGTTCTGTAATTTAGGGTATAGGGTTCTGTAAGTTCTGTAATTTAGGGTATAGGGTTCTGTAAGTTCTGTAATTTAGGGTATAGGGTTCTGTAAGTTCTGTAATTTAGGGTATAGGGTTCTGTAAGTTCTGTAATTTAGGGTATAGGGTTCTGTAAGTTCTGTAATTTAGGGTATAGGGTTCTGTAAGTTCTGTAATTTAGGGTATAGGGTTCTGTAAGTTCTGTAATTTAGGGTATAGGGTTCTGTAAGTTCTGTAATTTAGGGTATAGGGTTCTGTAAGTTCTGTAATTTAGGGTATAGGGTTCTGTAAGTTCTGTAATTTAGGGTATAGGGTTCTGTAAGTTCTGTAATTTAGGGTATAGGGTTCTGTAAGTTCTGTAATTTAGGGTATAGGGTTCTGTAAGTTCTGTAATTTAGGGTATAGGGTTCTGTAAGTTCTGTAATTTAGGGTATAGGGTTCTGTAAGTTCTGTAATTTAGGGTATAGGGTTCTGTAAGTTCTGTAATTTAGGGTATAGGGTTCTGTAAGTTCTGTAATTTAGGGTATAGGGTTCTGTAAGTTCTGTAATTTAGGGTATAGGGTTCTGTAAGTTCTGTAATTTAGGGTATAGGGTTCTGTAAGTTCTGTAATTTAGGGTATAGGGTTCTGTAAGTTCTGTAATTTAGGGTATAGGGTTCTGTAAGTTCTGTAATTTAGGGTATAGGGTTCTGTAAGTTCTGTAATTTAGGGTATAGGGTTCTGTAAGTTCTGTAATTTAGGGTATAGGGTTCTGTAAGTTCTGTAATTTAGGGTATAGGGTTCTGTAAGTTCTGTAATTTAGGGTATAGGGTTCTGTAAGTTCTGTAATTTAGGGTATAGGGTTCTGTAAGTTCTGTAATTTAGGGTATAGGGTTCTGTAAGTTCTGTAATTTAGGGTATAGGGTTCTGTAAGTTCTGTAATTTAGGGTATAGGGTTCTGTAAGTTCTGTAATATTAGGGTATAGGGTTCTGTAAGTTCTGTAATTTAGGGTATAGGGTTCTGTAAGTTCTGTAATTTAGGGTATAGGGTTCTGTAAGTTCTGTAATTTAGGGTATAGGGTTCTGTAAGTTCTGTAATTTAGGGTATAGGGTTCTGTAAGTTCTGTAATTTAGGGTATAGGGTTCTGTAAGTTCTGTAATTTAGGGTATAGGGTTCTGTAAGTTCTGTAATTTAGGGTATAGGGTTCTGTAAGTTCTGTAATTTAGGGTATAGGGTTCTGTAAGTTCTGTAATTTAGGGTATAGGGTTCTGTAAGTTCTGTAATTTAGGGTATAGGGTTCTGTAAGTTCTGTAATTTAGGGTATAGGGTTCTGTAAGTTCTGTAATTTAGGGTATAGGGTTCTGTAAGTTCTGTAATTTAGGGTATAGGGTTCTGTAAGTTCTGTAATTTAGGGTATAGGGTTCTGTAAGTTCTGTAATTTAGGGTATAGGGTTCTGTAAGTTCTGTAATTTAGGGTATAGGGTTCTGTAAGTTCTGTAATTTAGGGTATAGGGTTCTGTAAGTTCTGTAATTTAGGGTATAGGGTTCTGTAAGTTCTGTAATTTAGGGTATAGGGTTCTGTAAGTTCTGTAATTTAGGGTATAGGGTTCTGTAAGTTCTGTAATTTAGGGTATAGGGTTCTGTAAGTTCTGTAATTTAGGGTATAGGGTTCTGTAAGTTCTGTAATTTAGGGTATAGGGTTCTGTAAGTTCTGTAATTTAGGGTATAGGGTTCTGTAAGTTCTGTAATTTAGGGTATAGGGTTCTGTAAGTTCTGTAATTTAGGGTATAGGGTTCTGTAAGTTCTGTAATTTAGGGTATAGGGTTCTGTAAGTTCTGTAATTTAGGGTATAGGGTTCTGTAAGTTCTGTAATTTAGGGTATAGGGTTCTGTAAGTTCTGTAATTTAGGGTATAGGGTTCTGTAAGTTCTGTAATTTAGGGTATAGGGTTCTGTAAGTTCTGTAATTTAGGGTATAGGGTTCTGTAAGTTCTGTAATTTAGGGTATAGGGTTCTGTAAGTTCTGTAATTTAGGGTATAGGGTTCTGTAAGTTCTGTAATTTAGGGTATAGGGTTCTGTAAGTTCTGTAATTTAGGGTATAGGGTTCTGTAAGTTCTGTAATTTAGGGTATAGGGTTCTGTAAGTTCTGTAATTTAGGGTATAGGGTTCTGTAAGTTCTGTAATTTAGGGTATAGGGTTCTGTAAGTTCTGTAATTTAGGGTATAGGGTTCTGTAAGTTCTGTAATTTAGGGTATAGGGTTCTGTAAGTTCTGTAATTTAGGGTATAGGGTTCTGTAAGTTCTGTAATTTAGGGTATAGGGTTCTGTAAGTTCTGTAATTTAGGGTATAGGGTTCTGTAAGTTCTGTAATTTAGGGTATAGGGTTCTGTAAGTTCTGTAATTTAGGGTATAGGGTTCTGTAAGTTCTGTAATTTAGGGTATAGGGTTCTGTAAGTTCTGTAATTTAGGGTATAGGGTTCTGTAAGTTCTGTAATTTAGGGTATAGGGTTCTGTAAGTTCTGTAATTTAGGGTATAGGGTTCTGTAAGTTCTGTAATTTAGGGTATAGGGTTCTGTAAGTTCTGTAATTTAGGGTATAGGGTTCTGTAAGTTCTGTAATTTAGGGTATAGGGTTCTGTAAGTTCTGTAATTTAGGGTATAGGGTTCTGTAAGTTCTGTAATTTAGGGTATAGGGTTCTGTAAGTTCTGTAATTTAGGGTATAGGGTTCTGTAAGTTCTGTAATTTAGGGTATAGGGTTCTGTAAGTTCTGTAATTTAGGGTATAGGGTTCTGTAAGTTCTGTAATTTAGGGTATAGGGTTCTGTAAGTTCTGTAATTTAGGGTATAGGGTTCTGTAAGTTCTGTAATTTAGGGTATAGGGTTCTGTAAGTTCTGTAATTTAGGGTATAGGGTTCTGTAAGTTCTGTAATTTAGGGTATAGGGTTCTGTAAGTTCTGTAATTTAGGGTATAGGGTTCTGTAAGTTCTGTAATTTAGGGTATAGGGTTCTGTAAGTTCTGTAATTTAGGGTATAGGGTTCTGTAAGTTCTGTAATTTAGGGTATAGGGTTCTGTAAGTTCTGTAATTTAGGGTATAGGGTTCTGTAAGTTCTGTAATTTAGGGTATAGGGTTCTGTAAGTTCTGTAATTTAGGGTATAGGGTTCTGTAAGTTCTGTAATTTAGGGTATAGGGTTCTGTAAGTTCTGTAATTTAGGGTATAGGGTTCTGTAAGTTCTGTAATTTAGGGTATAGGGTTCTGTAAGTTCTGTAATTTAGGGTATAGGGTTCTGTAAGTTCTGTAATTTAGGGTATAGGGTTCTGTAAGTTCTGTAATTTAGGGTATAGGGTTCTGTAAGTTCTGTAATTTAGGGTATAGGGTTCTGTAAGTTCTGTAATTTAGGGTATAGGGTTCTGTAAGTTCTGTAATTTAGGGTATAGGGTTCTGTAAGTTCTGTAATTTAGGGTATAGGGTTCTGTAAGTTCTGTAATTTAGGGTATAGGGTTCTGTAAGTTCTGTAATTTAGGGTATAGGGTTCTGTAAGTTCTGTAATTTAGGGTATAGGGTTCTGTAAGTTCTGTAATTTAGGGTATAGGGTTCTGTAAGTTCTGTAATTTAGGGTATAGGGTTCTGTAAGTTCTGTAATTTAGGGTATAGGGTTCTGTAAGTTCTGTAATTTAGGGTATAGGGTTCTGTAAGTTCTGTAATTTAGGGTATAGGGTTCTGTAAGTTCTGTAATTTAGGGTATAGGGTTCTGTAAGTTCTGTAATTTAGGGTATAGGGTTCTGTAAGTTCTGTAATTTAGGGTATAGGGTTCTGTAAGTTCTGTAATTTAGGGTATAGGGTTCTGTAAGTTCTGTAATTTAGGGTATAGGGTTCTGTAAGTTCTGTAATATTAGGGTATAGGGTTCTGTAAGTTCTGTAATATTAGGGTATAGGGTTCTGTAAGTTCTGTAATATTAGGGTATAGGGTTCTGTAAGTTCTGTAATTTAGGGTATAGGGTTCTGTAAGTTCTGTAATTTAGGGTATAGGGTTCTGTAAGTTCTGTAATTTAGGGTATAGGGTTCTGTAAGTTCTGTAATTTAGGGTATAGGGTTCTGTAAGTTCTGTAATTTAGGGTATAGGGTTCTGTAAGTTCTGTAATTTAGGGTATAGGGTTCTGTAAGTTCTGTAATTTAGGGTATAGGGTTCTGTAAGTTCTGTAATTTAGGGTATAGGGTTCTGTAAGTTCTGTAATTTAGGGTATAGGGTTCTGTAAGTTCTGTAATTTAGGGTATAGGGTTCTGTAAGTTCTGTAATTTAGGGTATAGGGTTCTGTAAGTTCTGTAATTTAGGGTATAGGGTTCTGTAAGTTCTGTAATTTAGGGTATAGGGTTCTGTAAGTTCTGTAATTTAGGGTATAGGGTTCTGTAAGTTCTGTAATTTAGGGTATAGGGTTCTGTAAGTTCTGTAATTTAGGGTATAGGGTTCTGTAAGTTCTGTAATTTAGGGTATAGGGTTCTGTAAGTTCTGTAATTTAGGGTATAGGGTTCTGTAAGTTCTGTAATTTAGGGTATAGGGTTCTGTAAGTTCTGTAATTTAGGGTATAGGGTTCTGTAAGTTCTGTAATTTAGGGTATAGGGTTCTGTAAGTTCTGTAATTTAGGGTATAGGGTTCTGTAAGTTCTGTAATTTAGGGTATAGGGTTCTGTAAGTTCTGTAATTTAGGGTATAGGGTTCTGTAAGTTCTGTAATTTAGGGTATAGGGTTCTGTAAGTTCTGTAATTTAGGGTATAGGGTTCTGTAAGTTCTGTAATTTAGGGTATAGGGTTCTGTAAGTTCTGTAATTTAGGGTATAGGGTTCTGTAAGTTCTGTAATTTAGGGTATAGGGTTCTGTAAGTTCTGTAATTTAGGGTATAGGGTTCTGTAAGTTCTGTAATTTAGGGTATAGGGTTCTGTAAGTTCTGTAATTTAGGGTATAGGGTTCTGTAAGTTCTGTAATTTAGGGTATAGGGTTCTGTAAGTTCTGTAATTTAGGGTATAGGGTTCTGTAAGTTCTGTAATTTAGGGTATAGGGTTCTGTAAGTTCTGTAATTTAGGGTATAGGGTTCTGTAAGTTCTGTAATTTAGGGTATAGGGTTCTGTAAGTTCTGTAATTTAGGGTATAGGGTTCTGTAAGTTCTGTAATTTAGGGTATAGGGTTCTGTAAGTTCTGTAATTTAGGGTATAGGGTTCTGTAAGTTCTGTAATTTAGGGTATAGGGTTCTGTAAGTTCTGTAATTTAGGGTATAGGGTTCTGTAAGTTCTGTAATTTAGGGTATAGGGTTCTGTAAGTTCTGTAATTTAGGGTATAGGGTTCTGTAAGTTCTGTAATTTAGGGTATAGGGTTCTGTAAGTTCTGTAATTTAGGGTATAGGGTTCTGTAAGTTCTGTAATTTAGGGTATAGGGTTCTGTAAGTTCTGTAATTTAGGGTATAGGGTTCTGTAAGTTCTGTAATTTAGGGTATAGGGTTCTGTAAGTTCTGTAATTTAGGGTATAGGGTTCTGTAAGTTCTGTAATTTAGGGTATAGGGTTCTGTAAGTTCTGTAATTTAGGGTATAGGGTTCTGTAAGTTCTGTAATTTAGGGTATAGGGTTCTGTAAGTTCTGTAATTTAGGGTATAGGGTTCTGTAAGTTCTGTAATTTAGGGTATAGGGTTCTGTAAGTTCTGTAATTTAGGGTATAGGGTTCTGTAAGTTCTGTAATTTAGGGTATAGGGTTCTGTAAGTTCTGTAATTTAGGGTATAGGGTTCTGTAAGTTCTGTAATTTAGGGTATAGGGTTCTGTAAGTTCTGTAATTTAGGGTATAGGGTTCTGTAAGTTCTGTAATTTAGGGTATAGGGTTCTGTAAGTTCTGTAATTTAGGGTATAGGGTTCTGTAAGTTCTGTAATTTAGGGTATAGGGTTCTGTAAGTTCTGTAATTTAGGGTATAGGGTTCTGTAAGTTCTGTAATTTAGGGTATAGGGTTCTGTAAGTTCTGTAATTTAGGGTATAGGGTTCTGTAAGTTCTGTAATTTAGGGTATAGGGTTCTGTAAGTTCTGTAATTTAGGGTATAGGGTTCTGTAAGTTCTGTAATTTAGGGTATAGGGTTCTGTAAGTTCTGTAATTTAGGGTATAGGGTTCTGTAAGTTCTGTAATTTAGGGTATAGGGTTCTGTAAGTTCTGTAATTTAGGGTATAGGGTTCTGTAAGTTCTGTAATTTAGGGTATAGGGTTCTGTAAGTTCTGTAATTTAGGGTATAGGGTTCTGTAAGTTCTGTAATTTAGGGTATAGGGTTCTGTAAGTTCTGTAATTTAGGGTATAGGGTTCTGTAAGTTCTGTAATTTAGGGTATAGGGTTCTGTAAGTTCTGTAATTTAGGGTATAGGGTTCTGTAAGTTCTGTAATTTAGGGTATAGGGTTCTGTAAGTTCTGTAATTTAGGGTATAGGGTTCTGTAAGTTCTGTAATTTAGGGTATAGGGTTCTGTAAGTTCTGTAATTTAGGGTATAGGGTTCTGTAAGTTCTGTAATTTAGGGTATAGGGTTCTGTAAGTTCTGTAATTTAGGGTATAGGGTTCTGTAAGTTCTGTAATTTAGGGTATAGGGTTCTGTAAGTTCTGTAATTTAGGGTATAGGGTTCTGTAAGTTCTGTAATTTAGGGTATAGGGTTCTGTAAGTTCTGTAATTTAGGGTATAGGGTTCTGTAAGTTCTGTAATTTAGGGTATAGGGTTCTGTAAGTTCTGTAATTTAGGGTATAGGGTTCTGTAAGTTCTGTAATTTAGGGTATAGGGTTCTGTAAGTTCTGTAATTTAGGGTATAGGGTTCTGTAAGTTCTGTAATTTAGGGTATAGGGTTCTGTAAGTTCTGTAATTTAGGGTATAGGGTTCTGTAAGTTCTGTAATTTAGGGTATAGGGTTCTGTAAGTTCTGTAATTTAGGGTATAGGGTTCTGTAAGTTCTGTAATATTAGGGTATAGGGTTCTGTAAGTTCTGTAATTTAGGGTATAGGGTTCTGTAAGTTCTGTAATTTAGGGTATAGGGTTCTGTAAGTTCTGTAATTTAGGGTATAGGGTTCTGTAAGTTCTGTAATTTAGGGTATAGGGTTCTGTAAGTTCTGTAATTTAGGGTATAGGGTTCTGTAAGTTCTGTAATTTAGGGTATAGGGTTCTGTAAGTTCTGTAATTTAGGGTATAGGGTTCTGTAAGTTCTGTAATTTAGGGTATAGGGTTCTGTAAGTTCTGTAATTTAGGGTATAGGGTTCTGTAAGTTCTGTAATTTAGGGTATAGGGTTCTGTAAGTTCTGTAATTTAGGGTATAGGGTTCTGTAAGTTCTGTAATTTAGGGTATAGGGTTCTGTAAGTTCTGTAATTTAGGGTATAGGGTTCTGTAAGTTCTGTAATTTAGGGTATAGGGTTCTGTAAGTTCTGTAATTTAGGGTATAGGGTTCTGTAAGTTCTGTAATTTAGGGTATAGGGTTCTGTAAGTTCTGTAATTTAGGGTATAGGGTTCTGTAAGTTCTGTAATTTAGGGTATAGGGTTCTGTAAGTTCTGTAATTTAGGGTATAGGGTTCTGTAAGTTCTGTAATTTAGGGTATAGGGTTCTGTAAGTTCTGTAATTTAGGGTATAGGGTTCTGTAAGTTCTGTAATTTAGGGTATAGGGTTCTGTAAGTTCTGTAATTTAGGGTATAGGGTTCTGTAAGTTCTGTAATTTAGGGTATAGGGTTCTGTAAGTTCTGTAATTTAGGGTATAGGGTTCTGTAAGTTCTGTAATTTAGGGTATAGGGTTCTGTAAGTTCTGTAATTTAGGGTATAGGGTTCTGTAAGTTCTGTAATTTAGGGTATAGGGTTCTGTAAGTTCTGTAATTTAGGGTATAGGGTTCTGTAAGTTCTGTAATTTAGGGTATAGGGTTCTGTAAGTTCTGTAATTTAGGGTATAGGGTTCTGTAAGTTCTGTAATTTAGGGTATAGGGTTCTGTAAGTTCTGTAATTTAGGGTATAGGGTTCTGTAAGTTCTGTAATTTAGGGTATAGGGTTCTGTAAGTTCTGTAATTTAGGGTATAGGGTTCTGTAAGTTCTGTAATTTAGGGTATAGGGTTCTGTAAGTTCTGTAATTTAGGGTATAGGGTTCTGTAAGTTCTGTAATTTAGGGTATAGGGTTCTGTAAGTTCTGTAATTTAGGGTATAGGGTTCTGTAAGTTCTGTAATTTAGGGTATAGGGTTCTGTAAGTTCTGTAATTTAGGGTATAGGGTTCTGTAAGTTCTGTAATTTAGGGTATAGGGTTCTGTAAGTTCTGTAATTTAGGGTATAGGGTTCTGTAAGTTCTGTAATTTAGGGTATAGGGTTCTGTAAGTTCTGTAATTTAGGGTATAGGGTTCTGTAAGTTCTGTAATTTAGGGTATAGGGTTCTGTAAGTTCTGTAATTTAGGGTATAGGGTTCTGTAAGTTCTGTAATTTAGGGTATAGGGTTCTGTAAGTTCTGTAATTTAGGGTATAGGGTTCTGTAAGTTCTGTAATTTAGGGTATAGGGTTCTGTAAGTTCTGTAATTTAGGGTATAGGGTTCTGTAAGTTCTGTAATTTAGGGTATAGGGTTCTGTAAGTTCTGTAATTTAGGGTATAGGGTTCTGTAAGTTCTGTAATTTAGGGTATAGGGTTCTGTAAGTTCTGTAATTTAGGGTATAGGGTTCTGTAAGTTCTGTAATTTAGGGTATAGGGTTCTGTAAGTTCTGTAATTTAGGGTATAGGGTTCTGTAAGTTCTGTAATTTAGGGTATAGGGTTCTGTAAGTTCTGTAATTTAGGGTATAGGGTTCTGTAAGTTCTGTAATTTAGGGTATAGGGTTCTGTAAGTTCTGTAATTTAGGGTATAGGGTTCTGTAAGTTCTGTAATTTAGGGTATAGGGTTCTGTAAGTTCTGTAATTTAGGGTATAGGGTTCTGTAAGTTCTGTAATTTAGGGTATAGGGTTCTGTAAGTTCTGTAATTTAGGGTATAGGGTTCTGTAAGTTCTGTAATTTAGGGTATAGGGTTCTGTAAGTTCTGTAATTTAGGGTATAGGGTTCTGTAAGTTCTGTAATTTAGGGTATAGGGTTCTGTAAGTTCTGTAATTTAGGGTATAGGGTTCTGTAAGTTCTGTAATTTAGGGTATAGGGTTCTGTAAGTTCTGTAATTTAGGGTATAGGGTTCTGTAAGTTCTGTAATTTAGGGTATAGGGTTCTGTAAGTTCTGTAATTTAGGGTATAGGGTTCTGTAAGTTCTGTAATTTAGGGTATAGGGTTCTGTAAGTTCTGTAATTTAGGGTATAGGGTTCTGTAAGTTCTGTAATTTAGGGTATAGGGTTCTGTAAGTTCTGTAATTTAGGGTATAGGGTTCTGTAAGTTCTGTAATTTAGGGTATAGGGTTCTGTAAGTTCTGTAATTTAGGGTATAGGGTTCTGTAAGTTCTGTAATTTAGGGTATAGGGTTCTGTAAGTTCTGTAATTTAGGGTATAGGGTTCTGTAAGTTCTGTAATTTAGGGTATAGGGTTCTGTAAGTTCTGTAATTTAGGGTATAGGGTTCTGTAAGTTCTGTAATTTAGGGTATAGGGTTCTGTAAGTTCTGTAATTTAGGGTATAGGGTTCTGTAAGTTCTGTAATTTAGGGTATAGGGTTCTGTAAGTTCTGTAATTTAGGGTATAGGGTTCTGTAAGTTCTGTAATTTAGGGTATAGGGTTCTGTAAGTTCTGTAATTTAGGGTATAGGGTTCTGTAAGTTCTGTAATTTAGGGTATAGGGTTCTGTAAGTTCTGTAATTTAGGGTATAGGGTTCTGTAAGTTCTGTAATTTAGGGTATAGGGTTCTGTAAGTTCTGTAATTTAGGGTATAGGGTTCTGTAAGTTCTGTAATTTAGGGTATAGGGTTCTGTAAGTTCTGTAATTTAGGGTATAGGGTTCTGTAAGTTCTGTAATTTAGGGTATAGGGTTCTGTAAGTTCTGTAATTTAGGGTATAGGGTTCTGTAAGTTCTGTAATTTAGGGTATAGGGTTCTGTAAGTTCTGTAATTTAGGGTATAGGGTTCTGTAAGTTCTGTAATTTAGGGTATAGGGTTCTGTAAGTTCTGTAATTTAGGGTATAGGGTTCTGTAAGTTCTGTAATTTAGGGTATAGGGTTCTGTAAGTTCTGTAATTTAGGGTATAGGGTTCTGTAAGTTCTGTAATTTAGGGTATAGGGTTCTGTAAGTTCTGTAATTTAGGGTATAGGGTTCTGTAAGTTCTGTAATTTAGGGTATAGGGTTCTGTAAGTTCTGTAATTTAGGGTATAGGGTTCTGTAAGTTCTGTAATTTAGGGTATAGGGTTCTGTAAGTTCTGTAATTTAGGGTATAGGGTTCTGTAAGTTCTGTAATTTAGGGTATAGGGTTCTGTAAGTTCTGTAATTTAGGGT
>JANDEH010000162.1:0-7500 GCA_024610705.1 Tetragnatha versicolor
ACGGGGTCTCAAAAGAGTCCCGTATTGTTATTTTTCGTCACTACCTCCCCGTGCCGGGAGTGGGTAATTTGCGCGCCTGCTGCCTTCCTTGGATGTGGTAGCCGTTTCTCAGGCTCCCTCTCCGGAATCGAACCCTGATCCCCCGTTACCCGTTACGACCATGGTAGGCGCGTAACCTACCATCGACAGTTGATAAGGCAGACACTTGAAAGATACGTCGCCGGCATTAAAGCCCTGCGATCAGCCCAAAGTTATACAGAGTCACCACGAGAACGGAACAGAGTCCCGATCGGTTTTGGTCTAATAAAAGCGCTCGTCCCCGAAGGTCGGAGCTCTGCTGCATGTATTAGCTCTAGAATTGCCACAGTTATCCAAGTAGAAAAGTACGATCCAAGGAACCATAACTGATTTAATGAGCCATTCGCGGTTTCGCCTTAATACGGCATGAACTTAGACATGCATGGCTTAATCTTTGAGACAAGCATATGACTACTGGCAGGATCAACCAGGTTACTTCGATGCAAAGCAAAGAAGTTTGGGAGCAATGGAGCGACCCAAATCGAAACTAAAAAAGACAGCCGCAGAGAACCTGCGGAGCCTCTAATAATAACGAATTTAGATTCACTCAATGCATTCTTCAACGGTTCTAGACTCACGGCATCCCCACCGACGTCGCGTCGGGGGGCGAGAGCGTAGACGTCGAGAAGTTTAGTACGACGGACAGAAATGCGGGCAAACAACAGCCCTATCATAAAGCATCGCATCGCAGCAACGGCACGGCGGCCTCGCAAGCAAGCGATACCGCATCCAGCGCTACTGTCCATTGAGAACGGAACGATCTCGCTTTCGCGAGACCTCGATCGAAGACTCGTCTTTTCAGATTCGTCTTCAACCACCTCTCCCACAAGTATGGCGGGGAAGGCCTTCGTCGTGGACGCTTTAGGCCTAAAACGCGTGTTCCCGCCAAAACTCGCCGGACGCACGTTACGTTACGTACCTGCGAAAGAGCGCGAAATCGGGTCCCGTTTTCGTCTTCCTCGGACTTAGCCTCAATTTCCCGCCAAAAACCCGTCTCGATGAGTCACATAAACAAAGCCCTTATCTTTAAACAACATTGTAACCCGACACCTGAAAACAAGTTTTGATGAATTTATGACTCATTCCTAGCGAACTTTCCCACGCTGTTGCGGAACGGCGGTACTTTGAAATTTTTTGGAACTTTGAACGGAGACTGGTATTTTCCCATTGAAGCAACGTTGGACGAGTGCAAGCGCACGCATTTAGGTGCGGAAAATCCATTTTCTCCAAATTTAACGCTACACTTCCGGTTTTTGGTAAACGGGTTTTCTCGTGGCGGGCCCGTTTCGGTACAGGTAATGGTTAAGATATGTGACCTTGGGAAAGTGACCTTGACACGGTCGCTCGAGCGGCCCCTGGCTGCCATTTCGAAACCGAGAATTTCCGGCTCGAGATTTTTCGGAGTTATTCGGGTACTCGGGGTTAATTCCGGAAAAGGAAACTATATTTTCGAGTATTTAACGGAAAAAATGCGAAATGGGACTTTGAAATTTTCGAAATCGGCGTCTAGCGAAACCACGCCCACTTTCTCCATATCCGGTTCAGATATAAAATCGAAACCCGTACTACGACGTGCTTGCACGCAAACTTCGAAATCGGTCGGAAAATCGTTAATTAGTTAATTGCGACCTACTTTCGTTTTTAGGCCTAACCGTTAAAAGAACCGGAAGTGATCTCGAAAAGTCTCGAAAGTTGTTAATTTTCCGAAAAAACCCGCCGAGGAGCTCGAAACGACACCTTCCTTAAGTCTGCCCGACACCCGGTACGGCTATAATCGGGTAAAATCCAAAAAACCAATCAGAACACAGAAGCCCCGCCCCCTTCCGCTTCGCGAGCCCCGAAAAGAACCCATTCGTTGCGCGCGCCCCGCCCCGACCCTTCACATTCCAATGAAATCGCTCAAGGCCACCGGTTGGATCGAAGAGATAACGCATCTGCCGTTCCTCCTCCCTTTGAGGGGGCCGTTCACAAATTTACTCTCGGTCGACGGTTTTCGCTTCGCCACGCCCACAATTTAAAAGTCCGAGATCAGAATTCGAAATATGCGGAAGCGGTAAAAATTACCTTTCGAAAGACACCTCGACCTTTCTTTTCCGCCCCCTGGTTCCGCCCCTGCAGCGATTTCAGTAAAAAATGCCCGCACGTGCCGAAGTTTAAACGGTCGTTTCTCCCTTTGTAATACAGCTGGGACCTTGAAATTTTAATGAGTTGTTTATATGGCGGATGCGAGTAATCTATTTTAAAATCGGCCCCTTTTGTCGATTAGGGGGCCGTATACAAATTAAATAATGGAAAAAATCTTTAATATTCCATTAAATCCTGAAAAATGCACGGAACCCTTAGTGCGACACGCCGTTTTAATCAGCTCCAGGTCCCCAAAAACATACTAAAATTTCAGAAAGATCGAACGAGAACAACGCATTTCCAATTTTTGCATAGCAACAAAGACAAAGGGGATAATAGGTCGTTGGACGGCACGTGTCAAGATTCACACGCTTGTTTCTTCCCTTCTAAGGCAGCTGGGAACTTAAAATTTCAATACGTGTTATATACAGTTATTTTGAAGAACCTATTAAAATTTCAGGGTCACACTTTAATTAGGGGGCCGTATACAAATTTAAATCGAAAAAATACTTTAAAATTCAATAATTCAAATTTTCCACGATAGATTTTTGAGATCGATACTTTTTTTTAATTGAGGCAATGCCGAAAACAACATACTGAAATTTCATCAAAATCCCAGGAGCGGTTTTTGAAAAATATTTTTTTAAAGATTTTTTTCAAACTCGTAAAATACGATTTAAATAGTTAAAATAACAGTATCGACTTGAAATTTCAATATGTTGAAGTAGCATGGGAGGGGCAACTTTTATTAGAATTTCGTAATAAAATCTCGATTAGGGGGCTTTCCAGAAATTAAAAAGTCGAAATTCTTAAAAAAATTATTGCCCGAAAACTGTTTGACAAAATCCTTAGTGGCATACTTTTTTTTCTTAGTCTAGTAATTTTCTACAACATATAAAATTTTGGCATTTTTGGCATTTTTATTTAAACACAAAGTTCGTTAAATTCTCGAAATAGTTGATTGTAAATTCGGCGCCCCACCCAGTTCGAAAGGTCTTTTTTTTCTGCACAACATACTAGAATTTCGAATAAATCCGATAAGATTTATTTTTCACCTAAAGTAGGAAAACTACATTATCCATGTAGTTAATCCCTTAAAAACCCGGTTCCTCTACAGCTATGACTTTGAAATTTTAATATGTCGGAAGGGCAACATAAGGGCACGTTCTATTAAAATTTCGGGGTATAATTTCAATTAGGGGGCCTTCCAGATATTAAAAAACAGCTATAATCGTAATTAATTAATTAAAAATCAACTAATTAACTAATATCTTAGTTCTGGGTGTCTAAAGTTTCCTCTAGTAACATGTGACAACATATTAAAATTTCATAAAGATAGGTAAAGAACAAGTGGTCGAATTCCTCGTGTCCGTTTGCCCCTAGCAACAAAGGATCCAGACAATGGAAAAGTTCGTTGGACCGAATGGCGCCGGGTAGGTTATTAGCTAATTGAAGGGGTTCTGATTGAGCTATGACTTTGAAATTTTAATATGTCATTTAAAGTGGGACCCTGAAGATTCTATTAACTTTTGGGGTATATTGTGATGTTCGGGGGTCGTATACAAATTAAAACAGCTATAAATTAAATTATTGGTGGGAAAAACAATAGACAACGACTAGTACGATACGAATTCTGAAAGGTCTTTAAAAGTTGCACAACATACTGAAATTTCATTAAAATCCGTTGATATGAATTCAAACTGCGATTTTTTGAAAATATACAAGTAACCGGAAATCGCTTGTTATAGGCTTAATGAAAGCCTTAATATTAACAGATCGACACGAAATTTGAATATGTCTTAGACGGACATGAATTCTAAAACCTATTAAAGTTTGGAGGGTTCAAGTTAATTAGGGGGCCGTATACGAATTTCAAAAGTCAAAAAGTCGTTAAAAATTCTCATTTGAATTCTAACTGACCAATTCCTTAGTGCAACACGTACTTTTACTCGTCTTTTATCAGGCTACAACATATATTTTTTTCATGAATTTATCGTGAGATTTTTGGTCCATTTGAGAAAAAGTTTAGGATTTCAATAAATTAGTTCAAACCAGGTTGTAGAGCGCAATTTTTACATGATCCCCTAAAATTTTCAAGTTCCTATTAGCATTTTTAATAAGCTTTCAGGATATATAAGGCATTATATTAGCAAATGATTAGAATTTAAATGGTGATCTCGAATTTGGGAAATTAACTAGAGTCATTCGCGTTCAGGACAAGTAGGCTCCATTCCGCTTCAGAAAATCCTGGTTGACGTCAGAATCACCATGGAAACCCGTAATTCTGGAAAAACTTTGCCATAACGGTCCCTTACTCATAAGTAAAATCAAAAAATTTTTTTAAATAATAATTTTGGATTTATTAAGGATTTGCGGACTTGTGTTTTTCGAGGGTAGCATCGACTTTTTTTCAATCTCTAATAAATATTTAAATTATTATTGGATTGGTATAAAAATCGGATATGATGGTCATCTAGAGGTCAACTTTAATTTTCTTTGGCCGAAAAAACGATATTTTAATATCTATTGTGCTCAAAACGCGAAAAACCGACATTTCTCGGAACCAGAACGCAAAATCGCGGAGGGCCGAATTTTGATTCCAATTTTTTGAAATTCCAGATTCTGGAAGCCACGACATCACACTCGAAAGGTTATAGGTCGTCGACCCGGTAGAAATTTTTTAAAGTGCTTTTTTTCTGTATTTACGGTTCATATCAAAATCGGACCTTAAAAGGCGCCGGAAAATTAAAATTACCGTCAGAATTTCATGAAAATCGAATACGTTGCTCATCGAGAGGCCTATTACTAGAAACCAGTGTTTAAAATTCCGTTACTCGTTTTAAATTACTTAAAAATCTATAAATCCCTCCGTTTGCTATGCACACCGATACGGTAAAACAGTGTTCCGGAAATTCCTAATAAAATCTTTAATAACGCTCTTATCTCAACGAAACTCCGGAAAATAATAGCCAAACGGATGAAGAAAATTAACGCACCCTTAAAAAAAATTAATTAAAAGGTTTAGTATTTTAAAAGAACCCGCGAATGCGAATCTCCCAGAAAACACGCATTTCGGTACCGAAACTTTGAAAATTCGTAGCTCCCGAACCGAGTAAGATAAAATTACGAAACAGGTCTCTAAAAATAGCCTGGAGTCTATATTACAACATATCAAAAGGAATAATTGAAAAACATTTGTAAACTTATTCAATAAAGCGATCTAAAAAATCAAATAATGGGAAGCTACTCAAAGATTGGTGCTGCCATCTACAATGTCCAATGAAGCGGAAAAAAATAATTGGAACGCTCGGTACGGAATTAATCGTCGTGCCTTTATTATTTATGGTAACGCCTCCATTTTCGGACAAAAATTGCACAATATTATTTCCTTCAATATGGAACAGTCGAAAACCCGAAAGAATTATATTAAGGGGTTCCCAAACACTTCGTTCCGCTCCTATGCTCTCGATGCTAAGCTTTATCGCTCAAAAAAAATACTTCCCATCGGTATAAAATTAAAAAAATTACACCCCCACGTAGCCCAGAATGTGTAGTTTATTATACCGAGAGATCGAGTTCTCTGAAGCATTACTAGTATCCCAAAATCCGGGTCTCCCGATCCGGTCTACCGCTCTTCAATGGAAATTTTAAAAAGAGGGCGGAGCCAAGCGGTCGAGGTTGCGTCATTGTCAGATCCTTTCCGTAAGGTGCTGCCATCTAGAATGTAGGGAGATAGTCGAACGGTAAACTTTTGCTCATTAACAAGGTTTACTGGAATCGAATTTTAATTATCTTAAACAAGTCCCACCGATTAATAACTTACATTTTCTGAAAGGGGAAGAAATTCTCTACATTGCGTGATGCTTTTCGAGAGTGTGGATGATTTATTTAAGAAATAAATGAACTAAACACGCCTATGGAAAAATAGCATTGGAAAATTAAACTCCCAGACTGAACTTGACCTGATGAACTAATTAAGCCAATTAAGGGATTTTAACCACTCGATTCACTTAGAAAAAATATAGGACAAAGTGATATTAAGAGGGTTTAGCTTCGGAAAGGTTTTTAATTTGATTTTGAGCAAATCTGCAAAACGAATTCATAATGGAGTGAATTTTTTCAAACTTGGACCTAATTTGAAAGGTAGTTATACTCTTAACTAAGAGTGACGGTAGTGGATATCATGATTAACAACTCTCATATTTCAATAATCGAACTCTGAAATGCACCAATTTTTAATTTAAAGGACTCAATTTTTGAATTTTCTGAACCCTGTTTTTTAATGAATGGAGAGTGCATATAAGTGGAAATTGGTAATTTTAACACTAAATAAAGGCCAGTTAAGCTTAATGAACATTCACCCGTCTTAGATAAAAGTGTTTTACAGCTCATGTTAACAGGAATTTCAAAAAATATTACTTTAAGTACCCCAAATCAGAGATTTCCCAAAACCAAACTGTAATGTTAATGCAATGGGAACTTTTAGCTATAAATTGAAACTAATCGGAAAGTTTCCAGACCCAATTTATATTGTTTCAATCTACTCGTGGTTTGTTGTTTTAAAAGATATTTTGCGAAATTCCAGTTCGGGGGCCTTCCACAAATTTAAAATAGTAATAACGGTATTTTCGAAATTTCTCCCGAACCGAAACTCGGATCGCTTAGCAAAAACAACCATCTCAAAGAACGTTTAGAGATGCGTAATAATCATGTCACTAAGAGTGTGTCAAAACGCAAGAAAAAGAACCGGGAGTATTTGAATTTCGACGCAGAACAATGGCGCCGGTAAACGACAAACGGGTTTTTCCCCGCCGCGTGCTTCCGTTGCGGCTGCCGCCCAACAATCCGATCAATATTTTTCCAATCGCGCTCGTTATATCGTTCCAAATACTTTGAGAGTTTAATACATTGAATCTCATTCGATTCTGCATCGATCGGTACCAAGCATTAACTGTCGGGTACGTTAGTTCGTTCACAAAAGAGGTTTTAAGGTTGAGACGCTTAAAGCCGTCTTAATTTAAATAATATTTATAATTTCGCTTAGTAAACTCCATACAGTGTTATTCATGTTCCTCAGGAACAATAAAATATCAAGTTTTTGAAAGGGAGAGTGCTAGATCCCGAGTAACGAATGTTTGAACTCTCCGAAAACGAAATGGCTCAGAATTCAAATTTGCAACTCGCATTACTCCAGAACTAAGAAACCCAACGCTTAGCAAAAACTACCATCTTAAAGCACTGACCGAGGTGCGAAATAATTGCGTATTTGTTAGTGTGAGAAACCAGTAGAAAAAAATG
>JANDEH010000162.1:12500-22500 GCA_024610705.1 Tetragnatha versicolor
ATCAGCTAAGAAAGTCTTATAAGCGTTCGAGAAGCGTTCAAGACATCTCTCCTGATCTGGAGAGCGGTGCTAAAGGGGCGGTGTTCTAAATAAAGAGAACATCTCTTCAAGCCTAGCCTCTAAATTAATAAAGACCTCCCTCTTGCTCTTATAATGAGCCGGGACAAGGCACACCCATAATATAGCACCATGCGTTCAAAAAGAGTCAAATCAATAAAGACAAGACTCTCATTTTTTAGAGTTTTTGCTTATAAAGCAAAATATCGTTAATGATCCTTCCGCAGATTCATCTACGGAAGCCTTGTTACGACTTTTATTTTCTCTAAATATTCAAGTTCGGTCATCTTTCCAACACAGACTCCATAGTTACCCACAGAATCCTAGTCGGTCCGATGATCTCACTCCAAAATTCATCGATAATAGCGACGGGCGGTGTGCACAAAGCGCAGGGACGTAATCAACACGAGCTGATGACTCAATGCTTACTGGGAATTCCTCGTTCAAGGAAAACAATTACAATTTCCTATCCCTAGCACGAAGGAGTTTCAACGGGTTACCCACTCCTATCGGAGAGGGAAAGCACACGCTGATTCCTTCAATGTGGCGCGCGTGCGGCCCCGAACATCTAAGGGCATCCTGACCTGTTTTTGCTCAGTTTCGTGCGGCTGAACACCGCTTGTCCCTCTAAGAAGACCTCGATACGTTAAATGATATCGAGTCTATTTAGTAGGCTAGAGTCTCGCTCGTTATCGCAATAAAGCAGACAAATCACTCCACCAACTAGAAACGGCCATGCACCACCTGTCACAGAATCAAGAAAGAGCTCTTAATCTGTCAATCCTTCCTGTGTCCGGGCCGGGTGAGTTGCACCGTGTTGAGTCAAATTAAGCCGCAGGCCCCATTTCTTGTGTGCGCTTCCGTCAATTCCTTTAAGTTTCAGCTTTGCAACCATACTCCCCCCGGAACCCAAAAGCTTTGGTTTCCCGGAAGCTGCCCGGCGCGTCATTTGAGGAACGCAGCCGGATCGCTGGCTGGCATCGTTTATGGTCAGAACTAGGGCGGTATCTGATCGCCTTCGAACCTCTGACTTTCGTTCTTGATTAATGGAAACATTCTTGGCAAATGCTTTCGCAGTAGTTCGTCGTGCGGCGGTCCAAGAATTTCACCTCTAGCGTCGCAATACGAATGCCCCCGTCTGTCCCTCTTAATCATTACCTCGTGTTCCGAAAACCAACAAAATAGAACCGAGGTCCTATTCCATTATTCCATGCAACATTATTCAGGCGTCGCGCCTGCTTTGAGCACTCTAATTTTTTCAAAGTAAACTTGCCGGTCACCCAGGACAACCGGTGAAGATCATCCGGGGAAACCGGCCGGACGTACCGGACGGGCAGTAGCCGACTTGCGTCGGACCACCCGCCCGGGTACTGAGATCCAACTACGAGCTTTTTAACCGCAACAACTTTAATATACGCTATTGGAGCTGGAGTTACCGCGGATGCTGGCACCAGACTTTACCTCCAATAGATCATCGTTAAAGGATTTAGAGTGTACTCATTCCAATTACGGGGTCTCAAAAGAGTCCCGTATTGTTATTTTTCGTCACTACCTCCCCGTGCCGGGAGTGGGTAATTTGCGCGCCTGCTGCCTTCCTTGGATGTGGTAGCCGTTTCTCAGGCTCCCTCTCCGGAATCGAACCCTGATCCCCCGTTACCCGTTACGACCATGGTAGGCGCGTAACCTACCATCGACAGTTGATAAGGCAGACACTTGAAAGATACGTCGCCGGCATTAAAGCCCTGCGATCAGCCCAAAGTTATACAGAGTCACCACGAGAACGGAACAGAGTCCCGATCGGTTTTGGTCTAATAAAAGCGCTCGTCCCCGAAGGTCGGAGCTCTGCTGCATGTATTAGCTCTAGAATTGCCACAGTTATCCAAGTAGAAAAGTACGATCCAAGGAACCATAACTGATTTAATGAGCCATTCGCGGTTTCGCCTTAATACGGCATGAACTTAGACATGCATGGCTTAATCTTTGAGACAAGCATATGACTACTGGCAGGATCAACCAGGTTACTTCGATGCAAAGCAAAGAAGTTTGGGAGCAATGGAGCGACCCAAATCGAAACTAAAAAAGACAGCCGCAGAGAACCTGCGGAGCCTCTAATAATAACGAATTTAGATTCACTCAATGCATTCTTCAACGGTTCTAGACTCACGGCATCCCCACCGACGTCGCGTCGGGGGGCGAGAGCGTAGACGTCGAGAAGTTTAGTACGACGGACAGAAATGCGGGCAAACAACAGCCCTATCATAAAGCATCGCATCGCAGCAACGGCACGGCGGCCTCGCAAGCAAGCGATACCGCATCCAGCGCTACTGTCCATTGAGAACGGAACGATCTCGCTTTCGCGAGACCTCGATCGAAGACTCGTCTTTTCAGATTCGTCTTCAACCACCTCTCCCACAAGTATGGCGGGGAAGGCCTTCGTCGTGGACGCTTTAGGCCTAAAACGCGTGTTCCCGCCAAAACTCGCCGGACGCACGTTACGTTACGTACCTGCGAAAGAGCGCGAAATCGGGTCCCGTTTTCGTCTTCCTCGGACTTAGCCTCAATTTCCCGCCAAAAACCCGTCTCGATGAGTCACATAAACAAAGCCCTTATCTTTAAACAACATTGTAACCCGACACCTGAAAACAAGTTTTGATGAATTTATGACTCATTCCTAGCGAACTTTCCCACGCTGTTGCGGAACGGCGGTACTTTGAAATTTTTTGGAACTTTGAACGGAGACTGGTATTTTCCCATTGAAGCAACGTTGGACGAGTGCAAGCGCACGCATTTAGGTGCGGAAAATCCATTTTCTCCAAATTTAACGCTACACTTCCGGTTTTTGGTAAACGGGTTTTCTCGTGGCGGGCCCGTTTCGGTACAGGTAATGGTTAAGATATGTGACCTTGGGAAAGTGACCTTGACACGGTCGCTCGAGCGGCCCCTGGCTGCCATTTCGAAACCGAGAATTTCCGGCTCGAGATTTTTCGGAGTTATTCGGGTACTCGGGGTTAATTCCGGAAAAGGAAACTATATTTTCGAGTATTTAACGGAAAAAATGCGAAATGGGACTTTGAAATTTTCGAAATCGGCGTCTAGCGAAACCACGCCCACTTTCTCCATATCCGGTTCAGATATAAAATCGAAACCCGTACTACGACGTGCTTGCACGCAAACTTCGAAATCGGTCGGAAAATCGTTAATTAGTTAATTGCGACCTACTTTCGTTTTTAGGCCTAACCGTTAAAAGAACCGGAAGTGATCTCGAAAAGTCTCGAAAGTTGTTAATTTTCCGAAAAAACCCGCCGAGGAGCTCGAAACGACACCTTCCTTAAGTCTGCCCGACACCCGGTACGGCTATAATCGGGTAAAATCCAAAAAACCAATCAGAACACAGAAGCCCCGCCCCCTTCCGCTTCGCGAGCCCCGAAAAGAACCCATTCGTTGCGCGCGCCCCGCCCCGACCCTTCACATTCCAATGAAATCGCTCAAGGCCACCGGTTGGATCGAAGAGATAACGCATCTGCCGTTCCTCCTCCCTTTGAGGGGGCCGTTCACAAATTTACTCTCGGTCGACGGTTTTCGCTTCGCCACGCCCACAATTTAAAAGTCCGAGATCAGAATTCGAAATATGCGGAAGCGGTAAAAATTACCTTTCGAAAGACACCTCGACCTTTCTTTTCCGCCCCCTGGTTCCGCCCCTGCAGCGATTTCAGTAAAAAATGCCCGCACGTGCCGAAGTTTAAACGGTCGTTTCTCCCTTTGTAATACAGCTGGGACCTTGAAATTTTAATGAGTTGTTTATATGGCGGATGCGAGTAATCTATTTTAAAATCGGCCCCTTTTGTCGATTAGGGGGCCGTATACAAATTAAATAATGGAAAAAATCTTTAATATTCCATTAAATCCTGAAAAATGCACGGAACCCTTAGTGCGACACGCCGTTTTAATCAGCTCCAGGTCCCCAAAAACATACTAAAATTTCAGAAAGATCGAACGAGAACAACGCATTTCCAATTTTTGCATAGCAACAAAGACAAAGGGGATAATAGGTCGTTGGACGGCACGTGTCAAGATTCACACGCTTGTTTCTTCCCTTCTAAGGCAGCTGGGAACTTAAAATTTCAATACGTGTTATATACAGTTATTTTGAAGAACCTATTAAAATTTCAGGGTCACACTTTAATTAGGGGGCCGTATACAAATTTAAATCGAAAAAATACTTTAAAATTCAATAATTCAAATTTTCCACGATAGATTTTTGAGATCGATACTTTTTTTTAATTGAGGCAATGCCGAAAACAACATACTGAAATTTCATCAAAATCCCAGGAGCGGTTTTTGAAAAATATTTTTTTAAAGATTTTTTTCAAACTCGTAAAATACGATTTAAATAGTTAAAATAACAGTATCGACTTGAAATTTCAATATGTTGAAGTAGCATGGGAGGGGCAACTTTTATTAGAATTTCGTAATAAAATCTCGATTAGGGGGCTTTCCAGAAATTAAAAAGTCGAAATTCTTAAAAAAATTATTGCCCGAAAACTGTTTGACAAAATCCTTAGTGGCATACTTTTTTTTCTTAGTCTAGTAATTTTCTACAACATATAAAATTTTGGCATTTTTGGCATTTTTATTTAAACACAAAGTTCGTTAAATTCTCGAAATAGTTGATTGTAAATTCGGCGCCCCACCCAGTTCGAAAGGTCTTTTTTTTCTGCACAACATACTAGAATTTCGAATAAATCCGATAAGATTTATTTTTCACCTAAAGTAGGAAAACTACATTATCCATGTAGTTAATCCCTTAAAAACCCGGTTCCTCTACAGCTATGACTTTGAAATTTTAATATGTCGGAAGGGCAACATAAGGGCACGTTCTATTAAAATTTCGGGGTATAATTTCAATTAGGGGGCCTTCCAGATATTAAAAAACAGCTATAATCGTAATTAATTAATTAAAAATCAACTAATTAACTAATATCTTAGTTCTGGGTGTCTAAAGTTTCCTCTAGTAACATGTGACAACATATTAAAATTTCATAAAGATAGGTAAAGAACAAGTGGTCGAATTCCTCGTGTCCGTTTGCCCCTAGCAACAAAGGATCCAGACAATGGAAAAGTTCGTTGGACCGAATGGCGCCGGGTAGGTTATTAGCTAATTGAAGGGGTTCTGATTGAGCTATGACTTTGAAATTTTAATATGTCATTTAAAGTGGGACCCTGAAGATTCTATTAACTTTTGGGGTATATTGTGATGTTCGGGGGTCGTATACAAATTAAAACAGCTATAAATTAAATTATTGGTGGGAAAAACAATAGACAACGACTAGTACGATACGAATTCTGAAAGGTCTTTAAAAGTTGCACAACATACTGAAATTTCATTAAAATCCGTTGATATGAATTCAAACTGCGATTTTTTGAAAATATACAAGTAACCGGAAATCGCTTGTTATAGGCTTAATGAAAGCCTTAATATTAACAGATCGACACGAAATTTGAATATGTCTTAGACGGACATGAATTCTAAAACCTATTAAAGTTTGGAGGGTTCAAGTTAATTAGGGGGCCGTATACGAATTTCAAAAGTCAAAAAGTCGTTAAAAATTCTCATTTGAATTCTAACTGACCAATTCCTTAGTGCAACACGTACTTTTACTCGTCTTTTATCAGGCTACAACATATATTTTTTTCATGAATTTATCGTGAGATTTTTGGTCCATTTGAGAAAAAGTTTAGGATTTCAATAAATTAGTTCAAACCAGGTTGTAGAGCGCAATTTTTACATGATCCCCTAAAATTTTCAAGTTCCTATTAGCATTTTTAATAAGCTTTCAGGATATATAAGGCATTATATTAGCAAATGATTAGAATTTAAATGGTGATCTCGAATTTGGGAAATTAACTAGAGTCATTCGCGTTCAGGACAAGTAGGCTCCATTCCGCTTCAGAAAATCCTGGTTGACGTCAGAATCACCATGGAAACCCGTAATTCTGGAAAAACTTTGCCATAACGGTCCCTTACTCATAAGTAAAATCAAAAAATTTTTTTAAATAATAATTTTGGATTTATTAAGGATTTGCGGACTTGTGTTTTTCGAGGGTAGCATCGACTTTTTTTCAATCTCTAATAAATATTTAAATTATTATTGGATTGGTATAAAAATCGGATATGATGGTCATCTAGAGGTCAACTTTAATTTTCTTTGGCCGAAAAAACGATATTTTAATATCTATTGTGCTCAAAACGCGAAAAACCGACATTTCTCGGAACCAGAACGCAAAATCGCGGAGGGCCGAATTTTGATTCCAATTTTTTGAAATTCCAGATTCTGGAAGCCACGACATCACACTCGAAAGGTTATAGGTCGTCGACCCGGTAGAAATTTTTTAAAGTGCTTTTTTTCTGTATTTACGGTTCATATCAAAATCGGACCTTAAAAGGCGCCGGAAAATTAAAATTACCGTCAGAATTTCATGAAAATCGAATACGTTGCTCATCGAGAGGCCTATTACTAGAAACCAGTGTTTAAAATTCCGTTACTCGTTTTAAATTACTTAAAAATCTATAAATCCCTCCGTTTGCTATGCACACCGATACGGTAAAACAGTGTTCCGGAAATTCCTAATAAAATCTTTAATAACGCTCTTATCTCAACGAAACTCCGGAAAATAATAGCCAAACGGATGAAGAAAATTAACGCACCCTTAAAAAAAATTAATTAAAAGGTTTAGTATTTTAAAAGAACCCGCGAATGCGAATCTCCCAGAAAACACGCATTTCGGTACCGAAACTTTGAAAATTCGTAGCTCCCGAACCGAGTAAGATAAAATTACGAAACAGGTCTCTAAAAATAGCCTGGAGTCTATATTACAACATATCAAAAGGAATAATTGAAAAACATTTGTAAACTTATTCAATAAAGCGATCTAAAAAATCAAATAATGGGAAGCTACTCAAAGATTGGTGCTGCCATCTACAATGTCCAATGAAGCGGAAAAAAATAATTGGAACGCTCGGTACGGAATTAATCGTCGTGCCTTTATTATTTATGGTAACGCCTCCATTTTCGGACAAAAATTGCACAATATTATTTCCTTCAATATGGAACAGTCGAAAACCCGAAAGAATTATATTAAGGGGTTCCCAAACACTTCGTTCCGCTCCTATGCTCTCGATGCTAAGCTTTATCGCTCAAAAAAAATACTTCCCATCGGTATAAAATTAAAAAAATTACACCCCCACGTAGCCCAGAATGTGTAGTTTATTATACCGAGAGATCGAGTTCTCTGAAGCATTACTAGTATCCCAAAATCCGGGTCTCCCGATCCGGTCTACCGCTCTTCAATGGAAATTTTAAAAAGAGGGCGGAGCCAAGCGGTCGAGGTTGCGTCATTGTCAGATCCTTTCCGTAAGGTGCTGCCATCTAGAATGTAGGGAGATAGTCGAACGGTAAACTTTTGCTCATTAACAAGGTTTACTGGAATCGAATTTTAATTATCTTAAACAAGTCCCACCGATTAATAACTTACATTTTCTGAAAGGGGAAGAAATTCTCTACATTGCGTGATGCTTTTCGAGAGTGTGGATGATTTATTTAAGAAATAAATGAACTAAACACGCCTATGGAAAAATAGCATTGGAAAATTAAACTCCCAGACTGAACTTGACCTGATGAACTAATTAAGCCAATTAAGGGATTTTAACCACTCGATTCACTTAGAAAAAATATAGGACAAAGTGATATTAAGAGGGTTTAGCTTCGGAAAGGTTTTTAATTTGATTTTGAGCAAATCTGCAAAACGAATTCATAATGGAGTGAATTTTTTCAAACTTGGACCTAATTTGAAAGGTAGTTATACTCTTAACTAAGAGTGACGGTAGTGGATATCATGATTAACAACTCTCATATTTCAATAATCGAACTCTGAAATGCACCAATTTTTAATTTAAAGGACTCAATTTTTGAATTTTCTGAACCCTGTTTTTTAATGAATGGAGAGTGCATATAAGTGGAAATTGGTAATTTTAACACTAAATAAAGGCCAGTTAAGCTTAATGAACATTCACCCGTCTTAGATAAAAGTGTTTTACAGCTCATGTTAACAGGAATTTCAAAAAATATTACTTTAAGTACCCCAAATCAGAGATTTCCCAAAACCAAACTGTAATGTTAATGCAATGGGAACTTTTAGCTATAAATTGAAACTAATCGGAAAGTTTCCAGACCCAATTTATATTGTTTCAATCTACTCGTGGTTTGTTGTTTTAAAAGATATTTTGCGAAATTCCAGTTCGGGGGCCTTCCACAAATTTAAAATAGTAATAACGGTATTTTCGAAATTTCTCCCGAACCGAAACTCGGATCGCTTAGCAAAAACAACCATCTCAAAGAACGTTTAGAGATGCGTAATAATCATGTCACTAAGAGTGTGTCAAAACGCAAGAAAAAGAACCGGGAGTATTTGAATTTCGACGCAGAACAATGGCGCCGGTAAACGACAAACGGGTTTTTCCCCGCCGCGTGCTTCCGTTGCGGCTGCCGCCCAACAATCCGATCAATATTTTTCCAATCGCGCTCGTTATATCGTTCCAAATACTTTGAGAGTTTAATACATTGAATCTCATTCGATTCTGCATCGATCGGTACCAAGCATTAACTGTCGGGTACGTTAGTTCGTTCACAAAAGAGGTTTTAAGGTTGAGACGCTTAAAGCCGTCTTAATTTAAATAATATTTATAATTTCGCTTAGTAAACTCCATACAGTGTTATTCATGTTCCTCAGGAACAATAAAATATCAAGTTTTTGAAAGGGAGAGTGCTAGATCCCGAGTAACGAATGTTTGAACTCTCCGAAAACGAAATGGCTCAGAATTCAAATTTGCAACTCGCATTACTCCAGAACTAAGAAACCCAACGCTTAGCAAAAACTACCATCTTAAAGCACTGACCGAGGTGCGAAATAATTGCGTATTTGTTAGTGTGAGAAACCAGTAGAAAAAAATGCTACAGCGCATTGAAATTCGACGTACATCAATGGCGCCGGTGAAGGGGAATCCGTTGCATCATCCGGCGCGTGCTCCCATGACGGTTCCCGCCGATCACTCTTTTTGAAATAGCGTTCGTTATACTTCTTTTAGAGCTTAGCAAGTTCATACATATTAAACCTCGTTGAAATACGCGTCGAACGGTACTAATCACTAACTGCGCTTTCAAGCGCTACACTGAAAAATGAACAAAAGAAAAGTTTTAACAATAGTGAATCCGTCTGTTATGAATATCATTGTTGTGTGTTTCTGACAAATAAATGTTTCTTTCAACAGTACCCTTTGTATAATGAAGTGATTGTTGCAGAGTCTTTGTTGAAGGATGAAACTGAATATTTCTAAAGAGACTAAGTTGTGAAAACTGTGTTCTTTAATAAAACATGTTTAAAGTAAAGGTCTACCAATATGGTGAATAAATTTCTAATTCCCGCCGTTTTCAGGGCACGACACAAAATATGATTTCTTGGAAGAAAAAAAATTGAATCACAAGTAATGTGGTGATTTTGAAAGTTCAATTCATGATGAAATGGTGAGTATATTTGTAGTTCAACTTATGATCAAGTGGTGGGTCTTATGGAATTTCACAAAGATGATGGTCAATAAATTTCAAACTTCCACTCTTTTCGGGGCACCACACAAAATGTGATTTATGTAAAAAAAAGATAGAACCACACGTAATGTGGTTCTTTTCTGGGCACGGCACAAAAAGAAAAAATGGAATAAAAAAAAAGATGAAAGAATGCAGGCGTAGCCTACAAATCTTCCAGTCAGAGGATGAGTCTCAATAGATCGCAGTATGGTGGCTGCTCTACTACGTACGACACCCAGACCAGTACCCAAGTCGTCTACAGACGATTTGGCGCCCGAGCATCACACCCAGAGGGTTTGGACCCG
>JANDEH010000163.1:0-27059 GCA_024610705.1 Tetragnatha versicolor
CAACCTCGTCGCGCTCGTCGACCGGGCGGCCGACTACACCGACACGGACGTGCTGGGCCTCGACGACTGGCAGGGCGCGAAGGTGCTCGAGATCGGGGCAGGGCGAGGCGAACGAGCTGCAGGACCTCGGCGAGGTCAACACGGGCGATCCGGCCGTGCTCGCCGACTTCCTGTCCTTCGGCATCGAGAACTACCCCCGCCGACCACTACGCGCTCGTGATCTCGGACCACGGGGCATCCTGGCCCGGCGTCGGCGACGACGAGTCGTCGGACGGCGACAGCCTCAGCCTCGCCGAGCTCGGCGAGGGCATCTCGGGCGGTCTTGCCGCCGCGGGCCTGCCCAAGCTCGACCTGCTCGGCTTCGACGCGTGCCTCATGGCCACCTACGAGGTCGCGAGCGGGCTCGCGCCGTACGCGGACCGCATGGTCGCGTCGCAGGAGCTCGAGCCCGGCCACGGCTGGGACTACCGCGCGTTCGAGACCGTCGCGGACGACGGCGAGGCGACCGTCGACGAGCTGGCAGGCGCCCATCATCGACGGGTTCGAGGCCCCAGGCGAAGGACGAGGGCGGACGAGGCGGAGATCACGCTCTCGTCGGTCGACCTCACGCAGATGGGCGCCGTGGACGCGGCGCTCACGGCGTTCACCGACGTGCTCGTCGACAACGCGGCGGGCATCGGCCCGACGGTCGGGGCGCAGCCTCGCGCAGTCCCTCGGCTTCGGGCAGAGCCCCGACCCCGACCAGGACAGCCACATGACCGACCTGTCGATCTTCACGTCGCAGGTGGGCGTCGACCTGCTCTTCGCGGCCGACGCGGGCCGACGACCTTACGCGCGCGATCAACGACGCCGTGCTCGACCGCGTCGACGGGCGACGCGGCCGACGACCTTACGCGCGCGATCAACGACGCCGTGCTCGACCGCGTCGACGGGCAGGCGACGAAGGGCGCGACGGGACTGTCGATCTACTTCCCGCCGTCGGAGCCCTACTTCGACGAGGCGTACCGCGAGCTGCCGAACCTCGGCGGCTGGATCGACTTCCTCACCACCTACTACGGCAAGGGCGGCGAGATCGCGCAGGGTCCGGTCATCGACGGCGACGCGAGCATCGAGTTCGGCGAGGACGGCGTGACGATCACGGGCTTCTTCGGGGCCGACACCGCCGAGAACCTCGCCTCCGCCTACATCCGCTACGGCACGGTCGAGGATGACGGGTCGGTGACCTTCCTCGGCGAGGAGGATGCCTCGCTGCAGGGCGACGGCTCGGCCGCGGGCACGTACGACCTCACCTACCTGACCCTGAGCGACGGCTACGACACGATGGGTGCCTACCTCTCGCTCTACGGCGACGAGGAGACCGGCATCTTCACCGCCGACGTGCCGCTCTCGTACTACTCGCCCGACGACGAGTACGGCGGCGACCTGCTGCTCTCCGCCGCCGTCGACAGCGCGACGGGCGAGACCCTCAGCACGACGTACTACATCTACAACGAAACCTCGGGCACCTACGGAGAGTTCGCGCCCGAGCCCGACTGGATCATCGTGCCGCAGGTGCTCAACGTCATGCCCGACGGGACCGAGCAGTGGTACCTCACGAGCGATGTGGGGCTGTACGCCGATGTCGACGCGCTCGTCTACGACTTCCCCACCCTCGAGTCGGGCACGCGACTCTACCTCGAGCTCGTCGTCGTCGACTTCGGGCGGGAACAGCGCCCGGGTAGGTGCGACGGTGACCGTCCCCTAGCTACAGTGATCGCATGATGAGGATGCCTAGGCTCCTGCTCGCGGCGGCGATCGTCGCGGCGGCCCTCGCGGGCTGCGCCCCCGGCGCCCTCGGGTGACGAGGACCTGTTCGAGCCCTCCACGACCTCGGCGGCGGAATCGGCCACCCCCACGGCGACGCCCACCCCGACCCCGACGGCCGTGGCCGCCGCCCCCGCGATCCCGGGCCCGCAGCTGCCCGGGGTCGACCCAGCACCGTTCATGACCGGCCAGGGCGGGCCCGGCGTCGAGTTCGACTCCCCCTCGGGCAACATCCACTGCGGCATCTACACCTACTCGAGCGGGCCGTTCTACGGCTGCTCCATCGGCGACTACCACTACGAGGATCCGGACCCCGACGGCGACAAGGCCAGCTGCGAGGAGCAGATCAGCTACGGCGGCGGCTTCTACGCGAACCTCGACGACGCGGGAGCCGTCCACGTGCTGTGCCGCGGCGGCGCCATGTTCGGCGGCGAGATCGGCGGCGTGGGCGTGCTCGCCTACGGCACGTCGGTCTCCTACTCCGACGTCGTGTGCGAGTCGTACGAGACCCACATGGGCTGCCGCAGCCTCACGACCGGGCACGGCTTCACGCTGGCGCGCGGCGAGTACTCGATCTTCTGATCGACGGAGAAACGGGAGTGCGCCCTACCGGGCTCGAACCGATGACATCCACGGTGTAAACGTGGCGCTCTACCAACTGAGCTAAAGGCGCGTGACGCACGACAATGGTACACATGGCGAAAGCTCCTGAGCCCGCGCGGCACTTCGAGCACAAGGCCCCCGTGCTCATCACGATCCTCGGCGCGTTCGCGCTCTACCTGCTGCTGCCGGAGCAGATCGCCCTGTTCCCCCGGTGGGTCGTCCCGGCGATGGGTGCCGTCGTGCTCATCCCGCTCGTGGTCATGAACCCCGTGCGCGTGACCCGCGAGACGGCGTGGTCCCGGTGGGTCGGCGTCGGGTTCGCCCTCGCCCTCGCGGCGGTGAACCAGGTGTACGTCGTCATCATCGTGAGGCGTCTCGTCGACGGGGCGGTCGACGGCCCGAGCATCCTGCTCACCGCCTTCGCCGTCTGGATCACGAACGTCATCGCGTTCGCCCTCGTCTACTGGGAGCTCGACAAGGGCGGTCCCTACGCGCGGCGCATCGACGGGGTGCGCGATGACGCGCAGCAGGACTTCCAGTTCCCGCAGCAGCAGAACGACGACCGGTGGCTGCCCGTGTTCTTCGACTACGCCTACTTCTCGCTGTCGAACATGATGGCCTTCAGCCCCACCGATGTGATGCCGCTCACGCTGCGCGGCAAGGGGCTCATGGCCCTGCAGGCGCTCACGGGGTTCGTGCTGCTCGCACTGGTCATCTCGCGCGCTGTCAACATCCTGACCTGAAGGATGCCGCGGCCGTAGGCTCGCCGCATGAGCACCGTCGGATCGGCCAGGGCCGAGCACCGCTGGCCCGCGGCCGCAGCCGTCGTCGTCGCACTCCTGCTGTACGCGACGCTGCCGAGCATGTTCTTCCCCCCACTGCGGTTCGTGGTCGTGGGGATCGGGGTGGTGCTGCTCATCCCCCTGTTCGCGGTGAACCCCGTCCGGCTGCACCGGGAGACGCGGTGGACGCGCATCCTGTCGGTCGGGCAGACGCTGCTGCTGCTCCTCGCCAACCAGGTCGCGCTCGTCCAGCTCGTCTACGAGCTCGTGAACGCGCAGAAGGACGACGGGCCGACCCTGCTGCTCGCGGCAGTGCAGGTGTGGGCGACGAACGTCATCGCGTTCGCCCTGCTCTACTGGGAGATCGACCGCGGCGGGCCTGTGTCGCGGACCCATGTCGGCCGGAAGGACCTGCCGCTTGCCGACTTCCGGTTCCCTCAGGACGAGGACCACGACGCCGTCACGGAGGTGGCGGCGCGCTCGTCGGCGAAGACCAACTGGACGGCGAGCTTCGTCGACTACCTGTACTTCTCGGCGTCGAACTCCATGGCCTTCAGCCCGACGGACGCCATGCCGCTGTCGTCGAGGGCGAAGATCCTCATGCTCGCCGAGTCGTTCGCGGGGTTCGTCATCCTCGCGCTCGTGATCGCGCGGGCGGTGTCGCTGCTGGGGGGCTGACCCTGTCCCGAGCGACGAGCGGGAAACTCAGACCCGCTGCGCCTTGAGCTCGCGCACGGCCTCGAGGTACTCCTCCATCGTGCGCGCCTCGCCGGGAGCCGTGATGATGCTCGCGCGGATGACGCCGTCGGTGTCGATGAGGAACGTCGCGCGGTTGGCGAAGCCCTTCTCGTCGAGGAAGACGCCGTACTCGCGCGCGACCTCGCCGTGCGGCCAGAAGTCGGCGAGGAGGGTGAAGTCGTAGCCCTTCTCCTCCGCGAACGCGCGCAGGGTGGCCTTCGAGTCCACGGAGATGCCCATGAGCTCGATGCCCTCCTCCTGGAACATCGTGAGGTTGTCGCGCAGGTCGCACAGCTCCGTGGTGCAGGTGCTGGAGAACGCGAGGGGGAAGAAGACGAGCGCGACGGGCTTCTTGCCGCGGAAGTCGTGCAGTCGCACGTGCTCGCCGAACTGGTTCGGCAGGTCGAAGTCGGGCGCTGTCGTGTCTTTTTCGAGGGCCATGAGCTGGCGGATCCTTTCGTGCCGGGTGTTTCTCAGGCACACACGAGGGGCAATCATACGCCGGTGCGGAGCAGTACGGGTCCCACAACTAGTATCGATAGGCGTAGTAGATCACGGCACGTCGCAACCCGATTCGCCGTGAGCACGAACTCTCTCAAGAAAGAGGTCAAGGGTGACGGTAAACGACCAGGATCCGTACTCGGTGAATCACATCGACAGGGATCCGGAGGAGACCGCCGAGTGGCAGGAGTCGCTCGACGCCCTCGTCGCCGCACACGGCCACGAGCGGGGCCGCGAGATCATGCTCAGCCTGCTCAAGCGCTCGAAGGACCTGCACCTGGGCGTGCCCATGGTCCCCACGACCGACTACCTCAACACCATCGCGGTGGGCGACGAGCCCGACTTCCCCGGCAACGAGGAGCTCGAGCGCCGCTACCGCGCGTGGATCCGCTGGAACGCCGCGATCACCGTGCACCGCGCCCAGCGCCCCGGCATCGGCGTCGGCGGACACATCTCGACGTACGCGTCGTCCGCGGCGCTCTACGAGGTCGGCCACAACCACTTCTTCCGCGGCGCCGACCACCCCGGCGGCGGCGACCAGATCTTCTACCAGGGCCACGCCTCCCCCGGCATGTACGCCCGCGCCTTCCTCGAGGGCCGCCTCACCGAGCAGCAGCTCGAGGGCTTCCGCCAGGAGAAGTCGCAGTTCCCCAACGGCCTCTCGAGCTACCCGCACCCGCGCCTCATGCCGAGTTCTGGCAGTTCCCGACGGTCTCGATGGGCCTCGGCCCCATCAACGCCATCTACCAGGCGCAGTCGAACCGCTACCTGACGAACCGCGGCATCAAGGATGCCAGCGACCAGCAGGTCTGGGCCTTCCTCGGTGACGGCGAGATGGACGAGGTCGAGAGCCGCGGCGCCCTGCAGTGGGCGGCGAACGACGGCCTCGACAACCTCAACTTCGTCATCAACTGCAACCTCCAGCGCCTCGACGGCCCGGTGCGCGGCAACGGCAAGATCATCCAGGAGCTCGAGAGCTTCTTCCGGGGCGCCGGCTGGAACGTCATCAAGGTCGTCTGGGGCCGCGAGTGGGACGAGCTGCTCGCCCGCGACACCGACGGCGCGCTGCGCGACCTCATGAACCGCACGCCCGACGGCGACTACCAGACCTACAAGGCCGAGAACGGCGCCTACGTGCGCGAGAACTTCTTCGGCCGCGACCCGCGCACACTCGAGATGGTCAAGGACTACACCGACGACCAGCTCTGGGGCCTCAAGCGCGGCGGCCACGACTACCGCAAGGTCTATGCGGCGTTCAAAGCCGCGTCCGAGCACAAGGGCCAGCCCACGGTCATCCTCGCGAGACCGTCAAGGGCTACGGTCTCGGCCCGAGCTTCGAGGGCCGCAACGCGACCCACCAGATGAAGAAGCTCACGCTCGACAACCTCAAGCAGTTCCGCGACGTGATGCACATCCCGATCACCGACGCCGTGCTCGAAGCAAACCCCTACCAGCCGCCGTTCTACCACCCGGGCGAGAACGACGAGGCGATCCAGTACCTCCAGGAGCGCCGTCGCGAGCTGGGCGGCTACGTGCCCGAGCGCCGCTCGAAGTACACGCAGGTCTCCCTGCCGGAGCCCGCGGCGTTCGACGTGGTCAAGAAGGGTTCGGGCAAGCAGGAGATCGCGAGCACGATGGCGTTCGCGCGCCTGCTCAAGGACCTGCTGCGCTCGAAGGACTTCGGCCACCGCATCGTGCCGATCATCCCCGACGAGGCGCGCACGTTCGGCATGGACGCGTACTTCCCCACCGCGAAGATCTACAACCCGCAGGGGCAGCACTACACCTCGGTCGACCGCGAGCTGCTGCTCGCCTACAAGGAGTCGCCGCAGGGCCAGATCGTGCACGTGGGCATCAACGAGGCCGGAGCCTTCGCGGCGTTCACGGCCGCAGGCACCCAGTACGCGACGAACGGTGAACCGCTCATCCCGGTCTACGTCTTCTACTCGATGTTCGGCTTCCAGCGCACCGGCGACGCCATCTGGGCGGCGGGCGACCAGATGGCCCGCGGATTCATCATGGGCGCCACCCGCCGGCCGTACGACGCTCACCGGCGAGGGCCTCCAGCACGCCGACGGCCATTCGCTGCTGCTCGCGTCGACGAACCCGGCGGTCGTCGCCTACGACGCGGCCTACGGCTACGAGATCGGCGCGATCGTGAAGGCCGGCATCGAGAGGATGTACGGCGGCACCCACCCGAACCCGAACGTCATGTACTACCTGACGCTGTACAACGAGCCCACCGTGCAGCCCGCGGAGCCGGAGAACTTCGACCTCGAGGGCGCCCTCAAGGGCATCTACCACCTGCGCGCGGCGTCGACGGCGGGCCCGCGGGCCCAGCTGCTCGCGTCGGGCGTGGCGGTGCCGTGGGCGCTCGAGGCGCAAGAGCTCCTGGCCGCCGACTGGGGCGTGTCGGCCGACGTGTGGTCGGTCACGAGCTGGAACGAGCTGCGCCGCGATGGCCTCGCCGCCGAGGAGCACAACTTCCTGCACCCGGACGGCGAGCAGCACGTGCCGTACGTGACGCAGAAGCTCTCGGGCTCGGAGGGTCCGTTCATCGCCGTGAGCGACTTCAGCCACGCGGTGCCCGACCAGATCCGCCAGTTCGTGCCGGGCGACTACGCGACCCTGGGAGCCGACGACTTCGGCTTCTCGGACACGCGCGCCGCAGCCCGCCGCTACTTCAAGATCGACGGGCCCTCGCTCGTCGTGCGCACGCTGCAGTCGCTCGCGAAGCGCGGTCTCGTCGACCCGTCGCTGCCGGCGCAGGCGATCGAGAAGTACCGCCTGCACGACGTGAACGCGGGCACCACCGGCTCGGCCGGCGGCGAGAGCTAGGCGAGGCGCATCCCGACGGTGGTGCAGAAGACCAAGGAGCAGACGCTCGCGTGGCTGCGGACGATCTCGGGTGAGCTGGCGACAGCGACCCTGAAACGTCTGGAGGACACCCTTCCCTGGTACGGCGACATGCCGCCCGGGCGTCGCTCCGCGGTCGGACTCGTGGCCCAGGCGGGCATCACGAGCTTCATCAGCTGGTTCGAGGACCCGAAGTCCACTCCGTGGATCGCCGCGGACGTGTTCGGCGCGGCCCCTCGGAACTGCTGCGGTCGGTGTCGCTCACTCAGACGCTCCAGCTCATCCGCCTGACCGTCGAGGTCGTCGAGCATCGCATCAAGAACGACGACGACGTGCTGCGGGAGGGCATCCTGCTCTACTCGCGCGAGATCGCCTTCGCGGCGGCCGATGTGTACGCGCGCGCAGCGGAGGCCCGAGGCCTGTGGGATGCTCGGCTCGAGGCCCTCGTCGTCGACTCGATCCTGAGCGGTGAGTACGACAACGAGCTGCCGTCGCGCATCGCGGCCCTCGGCTGGAACGGCCACGGCGAGGTGTGCGTGCTCGTCGGCACCGCGCCGAAGATGCTCGATGTCGACCAGCTGCGCCGCACCGCCCGCCACCTCGATGCCGACGTGCTCATCGGCGTGCAGGGCAGCCGGCTCGTGCTCGTCATCGGCCGGGCCAGCCCGCACACCGACGACCCCGAGGCCGTCACCCCCATGCCGTTCCTCGAGATCGCCAAGCAGCTCGAGCCCGGCTTCGGCCCCGGCCACCTCGTGCTCGGCCACGAGGTGCCCACGCTCGTCGACGCGTCGAAGAGCGCCAAGGCAGCCCTCGCGGGCTTCGCGGTCGCGCGCTCGTGGCGCAACGCGCCGCGGCCGACCCTCGCAGACGACCTGCTTCCCGAGCGCGCGTTCGCGGGCGACCCGCTCGCGCGCTCGACCCTCATCAACAAGATCTACCGCCCGCTGCAGGCGCACTCCACCGACCTGCTCGCGACGCTCTGGTGCTACCTCGACAACGGCCGCTCGCTCGAGGCGACGGCCCGCGAGCTCTTCGTGCACCCCAACACCGTGCGGTACCGCCTCAAGCGCGTGAGCGACGTCATCGGCTGGGATGCCACGGGGGCGCGCGAGGCGCTCATCCTGCAGTCCGCGCTCATCGTGGGCTCGATCGCCGACCCCGACTCGGCGAAGCGCCGCTAGCCGTCAGCCCAGGAGGGCGTGCGCGACGTCGAGGCCCGTGTCGATGAGCGAGTGCAGCATTCCGAACCACGGCCACGGCCCGTCGTAGTTCGCCGGCAGCCAGTGCGGCAGGCCCCACAGCGTGAGGTAGAGCACGGCGGCGAGGCCGTTCCAGATCCGCGCCCTCGCCAGCGCGGGAGCGCCCGCCGCGATGCAGAACAGCAGGGCCATCGCGATCATGCTGATCCAGCGCCCGTAGTCGGTCACGATCACGAAGAGCGGCAGGAACGCGCCCGCCGTGACGACCGCCCACAGCCAGTTCTGGCGGAACCACGCGGTCGCGACCGCCGGCAGCATCGCGAGCACGAGCAGCGGGAGGAAGCCGAGGTAGAGCGGGAAGCTCTCGGCGACCGACCGGAGCGTGTAGTCCGACGACCAGCCGATCGCATCGATCGCGCCGATGCAGAGGTTGAGTCCCGAGTAGCCGTGGTCGCGCACGGTCCGGCAGATGACCGTCGCCATCTGCTCCGACCCGTGGAAGAGCGTGCCGAGCGCGAGGCCCGCTCCCCCGACGACGACGAACGCGGCGGCGAGGATGCGGCGCGGGGCCACCCCGCCCTGCAGACCCTCGCGGTTCCGGAGGAGCACGTAGACGATCGCGGGCAGGAACAGCGCGCTCGTCTCCCACGAGAAGACGGCCAGCACGAAGACGAGCAGCCCCACGAGCGACAGCACGAGGAACCGCACGCGGCCCGCGGCCGGCGCGACCCGCCCACACGAGCAGGGCGAGCACCACGTAGGTGAGCACCTCCTTGCGGAAGCCCGCGCCGGGGTCCCAGCCGATGAAGCCGAGGGCGGCCGGACCGGCCACGAGCACGATCGACGACCACGAGTACTCCGTGCGGCGCAGGAACCACCCCGCGAACACGAGCAGCACGACGTACGGGAGCGCCTGCACGAGGAAGAGCAGCCACAGCGAGCCCGCCGGGGCGACCGCGAGGAACAGCTCGCCGAACAAGCCGCGGCGCACGAACCCGGCGCCGTAGTTGATGAGCCAGTCGCCCGTCTGGTAGTCGTCCCCGCCCGCGAGCGTGTCCTGCGCGCGGTAGAAGAGCATGAGGGCGGCGGCGATGCCGAGGACGGCCCAGGCGACGATGACCCGGGTGCGGTACGCGGTCATGGTTTCTCCGATCGGGGGCGAAGTATCACGTAGTTGACGACGAGGAAGTTGACGGCGAAGGAGACCGGCAGGCTCGCGAGCTTCCACAGCGTGGGCGAGCCGCCGAAGGCGGAGAAGGCGGCGTCGATCGCGAGCGCGAAGCCCGTGATCGAGACCGCGTACCAGGCGACGTAGGCGATCGCCCGGCCGACGCTCATGGGCACGCGGAAGACGAGACGGCTCGAGGCCACGTACGTCGCGCACACGGCGATCGAGTTGCTCACGAGCGACGCCACCGCGGGGCGGGCGCCCAGCGCGACCAGGAGGGCGAAGATCGCGACGTCGATGAGCACGCCGGCGAGGGCGACGAGGAAGAAGCGCGCGAGCTTGGCGTCGAGCATCCTGCGCAGCATGTCGTGGACGCTACTCACACGACCACGAACGTCGCGAGCGCCGCGCCGAGCACGATGAGGGCGCCGACGAGGTAGCTCGTGCGGTCGCGCAGGGCGAAGACGATCGGGTCGTCGTGCATCTCGCCGCGATGGGCGATGAGCCACACGCGGGAGATCCAGAACAGGAGCAGCGGTACGGCGACCCAGAGGAACTCGGGCGTCGCGTACAGGCTCGCCGTCGCGCCGTCATAGACGTAGAGGGCGACGATGAGCGCCGAGACGTAGCCCGCCGCCGGACCCATCGCCTCGACGAGCGGCAGGTCGCTGGTCGAGTAGCCGCGCCCGCGGATCTTCTCACCGGGCGACCGCGGCAGCGTGCCGTCGTCGCGCAGCTCGTTGTACCGCTTGACGAGCGCGAGACTCAGGAAGAAGAACATCGCGAAGCACAGCAGCCAGAAGGATGCCTCGACGCCGATCGCGACCGCGCCGGCGATGATGCGCGCGAGGTACAGGACGGCGAGGGCGAGCACGTCCCACATCGCCCGGCGCTTGAGCACGAGCGAGTACGCGAGCGTGAGGACGAAGTAGCCCGCGAGCGCGAGGAGGAACAGCGGAGGCAGCAGGAACGCCGACCCGGCGAACCCGATGATGAGCAGCACCGGCCAGAGCAGCCACCCGGCCGCGATGCTGAGGGCCCCCGACGCGAACGGGCGGGTGCGCTTGCGCGCGTGGTGGCGGTCCTGGCCGACGTCGAGGAGGTCGTTGAGCACGTAGACCGACGAGGCGACGACCGAGAACGCGGCGAAGGCGAGCAGGGCACGCAGGATGATGGTCGGGTCGTCCACGCTGTGCGACGCGACGAGCGGGATGAGCACGAGCAGGTTCTTCGTCCACTGATGCGGCCGCAGGGCCTTGAGTACCGAGCGGGCCGCGGAGGGTCCGGCCGGGCGGATGACCCGCTGGACGGTCGTCACGGCGGCGGCGCGCGCGGCGAGGCGGGCGCTCCGGGACACGAGGACGGCGCCCGCGGCACGGGACCACACCGCGACGTCGGCCTCGGAGTCGCCGACGTACTCGAACCCGCCCTCGCCGAAGCGCTCGACGAGCGCGGCGGCCTTCGCCCCGGACTTGAGATTGATCTCGGCCGTGGAACCCAGCACGTCGTCGAAGATGCCCAGGTGCTCGGCGACTCGGTGCGCGAGCACCTCCGAGCTTGCCGTCGCGAGAACCGTGCGGCGGCCGAGCCCGCGCTGCTCGCGCACGAGCTGCACGACCTCGTCGCGGTACGGGAGGACCGTGACATCCACGTCGGTGCGCTCCGCGAGGAACACCTTGAGCCGCGACCGTTGCGGGCGCGCGCGACGAGCCCCGGCGCACGCCACGGGCCGCCGGCGAGGTACTCGTTGGCCGTCTCGAGCAGCAGGTCGCCGTTCAGGAGCGTGCCGTCGAGGTCGACGACGAGGGGCAGGGCGGACGTGCGGGTCATAGGGTCCGTTCGGGCGGGTCACAGGATCCGGGCTAGGGACCAGTCTCCCGGTGCCCGGCCGGCGGGGGAAGCACCCGTCCGGGGGAATCCTCGGGTGATGCCTCTGAAGGCACCCCACAACGATTCGTGCAGTTCTTGGGAGGTTCGGCCCTGCGGACAGCGGCGAGAGTTGGCACACTAGAGAAGTGATCGTCATCGTCGCGCCCGGACAGGGCTCACAGACCCCCGGCTTCCTCTCCCCCTGGCTCGAGCTCCCCGGAGCCGCCGAGCAGCTCGGCGCCATCTCCGACGGCGTGGGGATCGACCTCGTCGCCCACGGGACCACGAGCGACGCCGACACGATCCGCGACACCAAGGTCGCCCAGCCGCTCATCGTGGCCGCGGGGCTCCTGACCCTCACCTCCCTCTTCGCCGACGGCCGCCGCGAGAAGGTCGGCGGCATCGCCGGGCACTCGGTCGGCGAGGTCACCGCGGCCGCGGGTGCGGGCATCCTGAGCGAGACCGACGCCGTGAGCTTCGTGCGCGAGCGCGGACGGGCGATGTCGGATGCCGCGGCCCTCGAACCCACGGGCATGTCCGCCGTGCTGGGCGGCGACGAGGATGCCCTGCTCGAGCGCCTCGCCGAGCTCGGCCTGCAGCCCGCCAACTTCAACGGCGGCGGTCAGGTCGTGGTCGCCGGGGCGCTCCCCGCCCTCGCGGAGCTCGCCGAGAACCCCGTCGCGGGCACGCGCGTCATCCCGCTGCAGGTCGCCGGCGCCTTCCACACCCGCTACATGCAGCCCGCCGTCGCGGGACTCGAGCTGTTCGCGGCCGGCCTCGAGAAGCACGACCCGACGCTGCCGATCTGGACCAACCGCGACGGCTCGCGCATCGAGAGCGGCGACCACTTCGTCCAGCTCATGGTCGGACAGGTCTCCTCCCCCGTACGCTGGGACCTCGCCATGGAGTCGTTCGCCGCGGCCGGTGTCACCGGCATCATCGAACTCGCGCCCGCGGGCGCCCTCGTCGGCCTCGCCAAGCGCGGCCTCAAGGGAGTCCCCGCGGTCGCGGTCAAGACCCCGGACGACCTGGCAGCAGCATTCGACCTGATCGACGGGAAGTAGTCACAGTGCCCACCCTCAAGCAGTCCCACGGCGCCGAGTTCACGCGCATCTACAGCTACGGCGCGGCGCGCGGCGACCTCGTCGTCCCGAACGACGACCTCGTCGGGCCGATCGACTCGAGCGACGAGTGGATCCGCCAGCGCACCGGCATCGTCACGCGCACGCGCGCGTCGGAGGGCATCCTCGCCCTCGACCTCGCCACGGAGGCAGCGCAGGAGGCCATCGCGAAGTCGGGCGTCCCGGCCGACCAGATCGACCTCGTCATCGTCGCCACCATCGGCAACGTGCAGCAGACCCCGTCGATGTCGGCCGTGCTGGCGGACCGCGTGGGTGCGAACCCGGCTGCCGCCTACGACTCGAACGCCGCGTGCGCCGGCTTCAGCTACGGCGTGACCCAGGCCGACGCGCTCATCCGCAGCGGCGCGGCGCACTACGCGCTCGTCGTCGGCGCCGAGAAGCTCAGCGACATCGTCGACCCTACCGACCGCACGATCTCGTTCCTGCTGGGCGACGGCGCCGGCGCCGTCGTCATCGGCCCGAGCGAGTTCCCCGGCATCGCCGCTCCCGTGTGGGGCTCCGACGGTTCCAAGGCCGACGCCGTGGGCATGGACTACAACCTCGTCGACTTCCGCGAGGGCCGCGCCAAGTGGCCGACCCTGCGCCAGGACGGCCAGACGGTGTTCCGCTGGGCGGTGTGGGAGATGGCGAAGGTCGCCAAGCAGGCCCTCGAGGCCGCGGGCGTCGAGTCGTCGGACCTCGCCGCGTTCGTACCGCACCAGGCCAACATGCGCATCATCGACGAGCTCGCGAAGCAGCTCAAGCTCCCCGAGAACGTCATCATCGGGCGCGACATCGAGACCACGGGCAACACGAGCGCCGCCTCGATCCCGCTCGCGACGCACCGGCTCCTGCAGGAGCACCCCGAGCTCAGCGGCGGCCTGTGCCTGCAGATCGGCTTCGGCGCGGGCCTGGTGTTCGGCGCCCAGGTTGTCGTACTCCCCTAAACTTGCACACGGTCACACACACATCCACAAGGAGATAAACAATGGCATTGTCCACCGAAGAAGTCCTGGCCGGCCTGGCTGAACTCATCAACGACGAGACCGGCATCGCGACGGACACCGTCGAGCTGGACAAGTCGTTCACCGACGACCTGGACATCGACTCGATCTCGATGATGACCATCGTCGTCAACGCCGAGGAGAAGTTCGACGTGAAGATCCCCGACGAAGAGGTCAAGAACCTCAAGACCGTCGGCGACGCCGTGAACTTCATCACCGGCGCCCAGGGCTAAGCAGTACCTCTGCAGGATGGCCGGGCGCCGCGCCCGGCCATCCCTCAGGACAGTGTTCTCTCGACACAGGATGTGACCATGACCAAGAAGATCGTTGTAACCGGCATCGGCGCCACCTCCCCCCTCGGCGGGACCGCCCCCGAGTCGTGGGAGGCCCTGCTCGCGGGCGAGTCAGGCGCGCACACGCTCCAGCAGGAGTGGGTCGCCGGCCTCGACCTGCCCGTCACCTTCGCCGCCGAGGCCAAGGTGCGCCCCGAGGAGGTCCTCGAGCGCGTCGAGTCGAAGCGCCTCGACCCCTCGAGCCAGTTCGCCCTCATCTCCGCCCGCGAGGCGTGGGCCGACGCGGGCTCGCCCGACGTCGACCCCATCCGCGTCGGCGTCGACTACTCCACCGGCATCGGCGGCCTCTGGACCCTCCTCGACGCATGGGACACGCTCAAGGAGAAGGGCCCGCGCCGCGTGCTGCCCATGACCATCCCGATGCTCATGCCGAACGCCGCCGCGGCCGCGATCAGCATGTCGATCCCGTCGCGCGCGTACGCCCGCACCGACGTGTCGGCGTGCGCGTCGAGCACCGAGGCCATCGCGAACGCGTACTTCCACCTTCAGGAGGGCCTCGCCGACGTGGTCATCGCCGGCGGTACCGAGGCCGTCGTGCACCCGCTGCCGATCGCCGCGTTCGCGTCGATGCAGGCGCTCTCGAAGCGCAACGACTCCCCCGCGACCGCGTCGCGCCCCTACGACGTCACGCGCGACGGCTTCGTGCTCGGCGAGGGCGCGGGCTCGATCGTCCTGGAGACCGAGGAGCACGCCCTCGCCCGCGGCGCCCGCATCTACGCGGAGCTCGCCGGCGGCTCGGTCACAAGCGACTCGTTCCACATCACCGCGCCCGACCCCGAGGGCTCGGCCGCAGCGCGCGCCATGCTCGCCGCGCTGGCCCAGGCGGGCGCCAAGCCCGAGGATGTCGCGCACATCAACGCCCACGCGACGAGCACGCCCGTCGGCGACATCGCGGAGTACAACGCCATGAAGCGCGTGTTCGGCGACCACTTGCCGAACATCGTCGTCTCGGCCACGAAGGCGGCCACCGGCCACCTCCTGGGCGGCACGGGGGCGCTGGAGGCGATCTTCACGATCCTCGCGCTGCACAACCGCACGGCACCGCCGACGATCAACCTGACGGAGCAGGACCCGGATATCCCCCTGGATGTGGCGACCTCGCCGCGCCCGCTGGGCGACGGACCGCTGCTCGCGCTGAGCAACTCGTTCGGCTTCGGCGGCCACAACTCGGTCGCGGCGTTCCGCAGCTACAACTAGCGCGCTGGGGCTCTCGGAGCGTCTTCGAGGGCCTCAGGCAGCGAGGTGCGGTGCGAGCCGGTCGAGGCAATCGTTCCAGCCCTGCAGGTGCAGGTCGCGGGTCTCGTCGGTGTCGATGCGCTCGTGCACGAGGGTGAGCGCCGTGCCGTCCGCGACGGCGTCGAACGTGATCGTCACGAGCGACTGCGGGTGCTCGCCCTCCCACTGCCACGTCTGCACTAGGCGGTGCGGCGGGTCGAGCTCCACGTACTCGCCGAGCACGGCCATGCCCGCGGACTCAGACCCGATGCGCCATCGCCCGCCGACCCGCAGGTCGACCTCGGACGTCGTGCCCCACGCCGGCGGCCACAGCCACGCGGCGAGCTCGTCGGCGGACGTGAAGGCCCGCCATACGCGCTCCGGCGTGGCCGGGATCGTGCGTTCGATGCGCAGCTCGGTCATGGGTTCTCCCTCAGGTGTTCGGTGAGCGCGTCGAGGCGCTCGTTCCAGAAGTGCTCCTGCTGCTGCAGCCAACCGGCGGCGTCGCTGAGCGCGTGCGGCACGAGCGCGCACGTGCGCACCCGTCCGGCCTTCGCCGTGCGCACGATGCCCGCGGCCTCGAGCACGGCGATGTGCTTGCCCACGGCCGCGAGGGTCATGGTGCGAGGATGCGCGAGCTCGCTCACGCTCAGCGGTCCGGATTGCAGGCGCTCGAGCATCCTGCGCCTCGTCGGGTCGCCGAGCGCGGCGTAGACCGCGTCCAAATTGTTTACCACACGGTAAAGCATTGCGCAGGGCCGGGTTAAACAACAGCGGCAGGGACTCGATGAGGCTGGAGGTCCGTCCGTGGTCACTCCAGCCTCATCGACTCCCTGCCGATGGGCTTCCCCCTGCTAGATAGGCCTGCACCCGTCGTGGGTGAAGCACTCTCCCCCGAAGTCGAGCACGTCATCCTCAGTGACCATGCGCTCGAACAGCTCCGCGCTCGTGAAGCGGCGATCCGGCTTGACGTCGAACTGCGTGTCCATCAGCCCACCTGGTGCAGCCACACGACTGCCGAGTCCTGGCTCGCGTGGCGGAACGCCTCGAGCTCGTCGTCCCACGCCTGGCCGAGCGCCAGCCGCAGCTCGCGGTGCAGCTCGATCGCGTTCGCCCCGGCCACGTCCATGGCGTAGCGGACCCGGTCCTCCGGGATCACCGTGTTGCCCACGGTGTCCGTCTGGGCGAAGAAGATGCCGAGGTCGGGCGTGTGCATCCACCGGCCCCCGTCGGTGCCGAGCCCGGCATCCTCGGTGACCTCGTAGCGCAGGTGCTCCCACCCACGGAGTGCGGACGCGAGCTTCGCGCCGGTGCCCCGCGGGCCTTCCCAGTAGAACTCGGTGCGCTGCGAGCCGGGCAGCACGGGCTGCGCGGTCCAGTCGAAATTCACGGCACGTTCGAGGGCGCGACCTGCTGCCCACTCGATGTGCGGGCACAGCGCGCGTGGCGCAGAGTGCACGAATAGCACTCCGCGAGCGTTCGGTGCAGTCACGATTTCTCCATTCCCTTGGATGCGACTTCCCCATCGACCCGTTGGAATGGCAGTGAAACTGCTTGGCTGTGAAATTGTGCGGCGAAGCCGCTTGGGGCAATTATGACCTATGTATGGCCAGAATCACAAGGCTGTGGTTTGGGCGGGTCGCCCGCGCCTCGGAGGCTCGGCCTCGAGGTCGAACGGCACCGCCTCCGCGAGCAGCAGCTCGCATCGGTCGAGCCACTGCAGCTCCGCCTCTGCGGCCAGGGCGAGCGCGTCGCCGACGAGCCGTTCGGCCAGGGTGGCGTGCTCCCGCGAGAGGTGCGCGGCGAGCGACTCGGTCGCGAGGGCGCGCTGGGCGGCGATGAGCGCCGCGGGGTCCGCGCCGGGCAGCGTGAGGGCAAGGGCGAGCTTGGTCGCGAGCTCGTCGCGGGCGGTCGAGACCACGGGCGCGGTCAGCCAGTGCGCGGAGACCGCGCTGCCGGCGGGTGTGATGGCGTAGAAGACGTGGCCCGCCGCGTCGGGCTCGCGTTTCTCCACGAGGCCGTCGCGCTCCAGCCGGTCGAGGGTTGCGTAGACCTGGCCGACGTTGAGCGGGCTCGCGGGTGCCGTGCGCCGCTCGAACTCGAGGCGCAGCTGGTAGCCGTAGCACGGGCCGAGCTCGAGGATCGCGAGCAGGCTCTGGCGGATCGACATACATACACGGTATGGCTTACTTGGCCTGCCCGTAGTCCTCGACACTCGCAATCGTGAGGGGGAAGGTGACGGGCAGCTCCCCGAACAGCAGTCGCCCGGCCTCGGCCGCGGACTCCACGAGCACCTGCCTCACCTCCTCGGCCCGCTCGGACGGGGTGTGCACGACGACCTCGTCGTGCAGGAAGAACACGAGGTGCGGAGCCTCGTCGAAGCCGCGCCCGTCGAGCTCGCGCAGGCGGCGGCGGATGCTCGCCATCCAGCACAGCGCCCACTCGGCGGCCGTGCCCTGCACTACGAAGTTGCGCGTGAACCTGCCCCACGACCGGGACCGCTCGCGGTTGCGCGACGTCTCCGCGTCCGAGCGGCCCTCGCTCCACCCCTCGAAGCGCTGGCCCGGGGGCGAGCTGCGGCCGAGGCGCGTGGTCACCCGTTCCCCGCGCTCGCCTGCGCGCGCGGCATCCTCGACCAGCTGGATCGCGCGCGGGTAGGCCTTGGCGAGCCTCGGCATGAGCCTGCCGCTCTCGCCCGTGGTGGCGCCGTACATGGCTCCGAGCATGGCCACCTTGGCCTGGTCGCGGGTCTCGACCGCGCCGCTCGCGACGATGCCCGCGTAGAGGTCGCCCGCGGCGCCCGCCTGCACCATGCCCCGGTCAGCGGCCATGGCGGCGAGGATGCGCGGCTCGAGCTGGGAGGCGTCCGCGACCACGAGCGTCCAGCCCGCGTCGGCGACCACCGCGCCGCGGATCTGGCGCGGGAGCTGCAGCGCTCCGCCGCCGCTCGTCGCCCACCGGCCCGTGACGACACCGCCGGGGACGTAGTCGGGACGGAACCGGCCGTCGACGACCCACGTGTCGAGCCAGTGCCAGCCGTTGGCCGACAGGAGCCGCGCGAGCTTCTTGTACTCGAGCAGGGGCGCGATGGCGGGGTGCTTGAGCTGCTTGAGCTCCCACGACCGGGTCGAGGTCGCCTGCAGCCCCGCGAGCCCGAGGCCGCGCAGCAGCTCGACGGGCGAGTCGGGGTTGAGATCGGGGACGTCGAGGCGCTCGCGCACGACGTCGAGCACCTCCTGCAGCTTGCGCGGCCTCTCACCCTCGCGCGGGCGGGGTCCGAGGATGCCCGTGAGGATGCGATCGTGCGCCTCGGCGTTCCACGGCAGTCCGGCGAAGCGCATCTCCGCGGCGACGACCGCGCCCGCGGACTCGGCGGCGAGCAGCCGCTGGATGCGCCCGGGTTCGGCGCATCCGGCCACCGCTGCGCGCTGGAGGGTGAACTCGGCGAGCGGGTCGGGGACGACGGCGGGCTGCTCGGGCTCCACGTCGAAGAGGGCGCCGTCGGGCTCGGACGCGGGGAGTGCGGGTGCCGGTGCATCCCACACCCCCTGCGGTGCGCGGGCGAGCGCCGAGTCGGCGGTGAGCACCGAGGAGCGCAGGATTGCGTGGCACAGCCGGAGGTCGAAGCAGCGCTCGATGCGGATGCCTGCGGCGAGCAGTTCCGGGTACCAGGTGCTCGTGTCGTCCCACACCCAGCGCGGGTGCGACGCCTCCTCGCGGGCCACGAAGGCCGGCAGGTCGGAGACGTACTCGACACCGAGGGCGCCGCCCGCGTCGCTCAGGCGCGCCGCCATGATGCGGGAGTCGACGCGGGCGAGGACGATGAACACCCGTCCATCCTGCCCTGCCGCGCCGTCACGCGAAGGGCGTCGCCGTCTCCATGAGCCGCGAGCGGATGAGGAACCGCAGCCCCTCCGGCCCTTCGAGCGAGAAGCCGCTCCCCCGGCCCGTCACGACATCGACCGTGAGGAAGGTGTGGCTCCAGTACTCGAACTGCTCCTTCGACATCCAGAAGTCGATGGGCTGCGGCTCGTCGGTACCGATGTCGAGGACGCCGAGCAGGATGTCGCTGTCGCTCGTCCAGAAGTCGCCCTGGGCGAAGCACATGGGCGAACTCCCGTCGCAGCACCCTCCGGACTGGTGGAACATGAGCGGGCCGTGCTGCGCCCACAGCGTGCGGAGCAGGTCCACGCTCTCCGCGGTGAGGGCGACCCGCGGTCGGGTCTCGCCGGGGATGACGACAGATGCCTCGATCATGACGTGCCTCCTGGAGATGGATTTCCGGCGGCCGCCCCGCACCTGGCATGGGGGCGACCGCCGGAAGGGTGGTGGCTTAGAAGAAGCCGAGCTTGTTCTCGGAGTACGAGACGAGGAGGTTCTTCGTCTGCTGGTAGTGGTCGAGCGCGAGGGCGTTGTTCTCGCGCCCGATGCCCGAGCTCTTGTATCCGCCGAACGCCGCGCCCGCAGGGTACGCGTGGTAGTTGTTCACCCACACGCGGCCGGCCTGGATGTCGCGGCCCGCCCGGTACGCCACGTTGCCGTTGCGCGACCAGACGCCCGCGCCGAGGCCGTACAGCGTGTCGTTGGCGATCGAGATCGCGTCGTCGTAGTCCTCGAAGCTCGTGACGGGCGACGACGGGGCCGAAGATCTCCTCCTGGAAGAGGCGCATCTTGTTGTGGCCCTCGAAGATCGTCGGGCTCACGTAGTACCCGCCGGACAGGTCGCCGCCGAGGTCGACCCGCTCGCCGCCGAGCGCGAGCTTGGCGCCTCCTGCTTGCCGATGTCGATGTAGCTCAGGATCTTCTCGAGCTGGTCGTTCGATGCCTGCGCACCGACCTGCGTGTCGGTGTCGAGCGGGTTGCCCTGCACGGCCTTCTTCGTGCGCTCGATAGCGTCGCCGAGGAAGGAGTCGTAGATGGGCTTCTGGATGAGCGCGCGCGACGGGCACGTGCACACCTCGCCCTGGTTGAAGGCGAAGAGCGTGAACCCCTCCTGCGCCTTGTCGTAGAACGCGTCATCCTTATCGGCAACATCCTGGAAGAAGATGTTAGGGCTCTTGCCACCGAGCTCGAGCGTCGCGGGGATGATGTTCGCCGACGCGTACTGCAGGATGAGCCGGCCCGTCGTGGTCTCGCCCGTGAACGCGATCTTGCGGATGCGCGGGCTCGACGCGAGCGGCTTGCCCGCCTCGGCGCCGAAGCCGTTGACGATGTTGACGACGCCGGGCGGGAGGATGTCGCCGATGAGCTCGATGAGCACGAGGATCGAGACGGGCGTCTGCTCCGCGGGCTTGAGCACGATGGCGTTGCCGGCGGCGAGGGCGGGCGCGAGCTTCCACACGGCCATGAGGATCGGGAAGTTCCACGGGATGATCTGCCCGACGACGCCCAGCGGCTCCTTGTAGTGGTAGGCGGTCATGTCGCCGTCCATCTCCTGGAAGTGCCCCTCCTGCGCCCTGATTGCGGCGGCGAAGTAGCGGAAGTGGTCGCCGCGAGCGGCAGGTCGGCGTTGAGCGGCTCGCGGATGGGCTTGCCGTTGTCCCAGGTCTCGGCGACGGCGAGCAGCTCGAGGTTGGCCTCGATGGCGTCGGCGATCTTGGTGAGCACGGCGGCGCGCTCGGTCGTGGAGGTCTTGCCCCACGCGGGCGCTGCCTTGTGCGCGGCGTCGAGGGGCCGCCTCGATGTCCTCGGCGGTGCCGCGCGCGACCTCGGCGAACGGCTTGCCGTTGACCGGGGAGATGTCTTCGAAGTACTGGCCCTTGACGGGCCTGACCCACTCCCCTCCGATCCAGTGCTCGTAGCGGGGCTTGAACGTGACCTTCGCATCCGTCGTTCCGGGTGCGGCGTAGATCGTCATGGGGACTCCTGTCGACGTCATTGTCAGCCAGGTCTCTGGCATGGTGCGACGCTACGTGGGCGCACGTTGCGCGAAGGTTGCGGAAGGTTGCAGCCCACCGCGCTGGCCCGGGATGGGTGTGCGGGACGGATCGATCGACGCCGGCGGGATCAACCAGTGCCAGCCCTGCTGCTCCTCGATCTCCCACCCGTTGTTGTGCATGAGCATGTGATGGTGCCGGCACAGCAGCACCCCGCGGGCGATATCGGTGGCCCCGTCGTCTCTGGCCCAGAAGTCGATGTGGTGGGCTTCGCACCACATCGGCGGGCGGTCGCAGCCCGGGACGATGCACCCGCCGTCACGGGCGGCCAGCGCCACCCGCTGCGCGAGGTGAAGAGCCGCTCCGACCGGCCCACGTCGAGCGGACGGTGCTCGTCGAAGAGCACGGGCACGTACCCGCCGCTGCAGGCGAGCCGGGTCGCGGTGGCGACCGACACCCGGGCCGTCTGCCCCTCGAAGCGGGCCGAGCCTGCGCCGGCACGCAGCTCCTCGAGGCTCACGTGCAGGCGGACGGTCGGGGCGGTGGAGCCCGAAGAGCGTGCCCGAGTCGGCGAGCGTGGCGACGCGGACCATGTCCACGAGTGCGTCGGCGGTCATCTGCTCGGTCGTGCGCTCGTCGGCGACGATCGCCTCGGCCCGCGCCGCCTGCTCCTCGTCGACGAACCTAGGCCCGCCGCGGCGCGGAGCCGTGATGGAGTCGACCGCGGCCACGACGACGGCGGCGGACTCGGGGTCGAGCAGGCCGAGGATGCGCGTCATGCCGTCGGCCTGCGGGATGAGCCGCAGGAACCTCTTGCCGCGCAGCACCGCCTCACGGTCGGGCACGCCGTCCAGGTCGAGGTCGTCGCGGATCGAGCGCGCTGCCGATGCCACGCGCTCGGGCGTGGTCTGGCCGGCAACGGCCACGAGTCGCGCCGCGGCATCCTCGAGGTCGTCAGCGCTCACCGAGGCGCCGGGAGCACCGAGCCCCGCGACGATGCCGTCGGCGGCGGCGATGGAGAGCTCCCCCGCGGCGACGGCGGAGGCGACGGGCGCCAGCCACGGGTCGTCGAGAGCCGTGCCGACCCGGATGAGTGCCCTGGCCTCGCCGCGTGTGACTCCGGTGACCTGCTGCACGAGCGCCTCGGGCGTGCGCGCCCCGACTCGCTGCGCCAACCCCGCGTACCCGAGCTCGGGTGCTGAGCGACGGCCGACCTCGGCGGACACCCGCGCGCTGAGCGCGTCGAGCTCACGGCGCGAGGCCGCGATCGATGCCTGCAGCGAGAGCAGCGCGGCATCGTCAAGTGTGGAGAGGTGATCCGGCACGATCACGGGAGCGATCGTCATACAGATATGATACCCGACATTCGAACGTGTGTTCGAGCGTGTGGATAAGTTACCGCAGCTCCTGCTCGATGCGCTCGAGGCGCGACACGACGCCCGCGCGCTTGGGCGACTTGGGCGGCAGCAGCGCGAGGCACGCCCGCCAGACCTCGACGTCGTACGCGGCCTCATCGGTGCGCGCGTAGTCGAGCAGCGTGTCGACGGAGGCATCCGTGAGCAGCGCCTCGCGCAGCCGCGTGCGCACCTCGTCGCGGATCGCGCGGATGCCCGAGGCCGACGACCCCGGAAGCAGCGACCCGGAGTACCCGGCGAGCGCGACCTTGTGCGCTCCCCTGTCGAGGAAGGCGAGCACACGGTGCGCGTCGAGGTCCAGCCGCCGGGGCAGGCGGTACGGGCGCGAGGATGGCTCGAGCCCGGGGTCGACCGTCGCGACGACGCGGCGCAGCCGCACCATCTCGGGCCGCAGCGTCTCGACGGTGCAGTCCAGCAGCCCGGCGAGGGTCTCGGCTGACAGACCGCCAGGATGCCACGCCAGGAGCGTGAGGATCTCCGCGTGCCTCGTGCTGAGCTCCGCCGTGCGCGTGCCCGACTGAAGCCGGCCACCCTCCGAGCCGAGCACCGCGAGCGAGGGCTCGGGTACGGCGCGCTGCACCGTCCGCCGCGGCCTCGACGCGAGTTCGTCAAGGCGGCGAATGCGCAGCTCCGACTCCACGGCCGCGACCGCGGCCTCCATGAGCGGCAGCGTGGCCGGGGCGACAGCGGCATCCGTGCCCGTGATGTCGATGACACCGAGCATCGCGCCCGTCGCGGGGTCGTGCACGGGCACGGCGTGCAGCTCCACGGGTGCACGATGCGGTTGAAGTGCTCTGCACCCGTGATCTGGATGCCGTGGTCGAGGGCGAGCGCGGTGCCCGGGGCGCTCGTTGCCCACGGCGCGCTCCGACCAGTCCGCGCCCTCGACGAACAGCATGTCCTCGGCCTTGCGGCGCAGGGTGCGGTCGCCGTCGATCCACAAGAGCCGGCCATCCTGATCGCCGACCGCAACGATGAGCCAGCGTCGAAGGTGTGGCGGATGAGGAGGCGGTGGATGGTGGGGAGGGCGAGCGAGAGCGGGTGGGCGTCGCGGTAGGCGCGCAGCTCGTCGTCCTCGAGGTCGACGGCGGAGAGCGGGCGGTCGGGGTCGAGCGAGAGCCGCAACGAGCGCTCCCACGACTCGGCCACGAGCTGGCGGACGCCCGGCGCCTCGATGCCCTCGCCGATCGCGAGGTCGTGTCCAGCCCGGGCGCGCGCCGCCGCTTCGGGCGTGATGCTCCACGGGCTGGACACGGGCACTCCGATCAACGACGGTCGAGGTTGCCCGCGAGTCTACGCCGCAATCTGCTCCCGGTTCTCGACGAGGTACCGCGTGTAGGCGGCGATCGTGAGGAACGTCGGAAAGTCCTCCTCGAGCGTGACAGCGCGGAAGATCTCCACGGCCTCCTCGAACTCCGGCGCGAAAAACGCCGCGAGCTCCTGCTCCACGAGGTCGCGCGTGATGGGCGTGCCCTCTGCTGTGACCACGCGCTGGTGCATCCACTGCCACAGCTGGCTGCGGCTGATCTCGGCGGTCGCGGCATCCTCCATGAGGTTGTCGATCGCCGCCGCGCCCGTGCCGTCGAGCCAGCTCGCGAGGTAGCGCACGGCGATCGAGACGTTCGCGCGGACGCCCGCGGCGGTCACGCGCCCGTCGATGCGCAGGTCGAGCAGGTCGGCCGCGGTGACATGCACGTCGTCGCGTCGGCGGTCGAGCTGGTTCGGGCGGTCCCCCAGCATCGCGTCGAACTCGGCGCGCGCCGTCTCCACGAGGTCAGGATGCGCGACCCAGGTGCCGTCGAAGCCGTCCGCGGCCTCGCGGCGCTTGTCGTGCGTGACCGCGTCGAGCGCTCGCGCCGTCACCTCGGATCGCGGCGGTTCGGGATGAACGCGCTCATGCCCCCGATGGCGTGCGCGCCGCGCTTGTGGCAGGTCTGCACGAGCAGCTCGGTGTAGGCCCGCATGAACGGGACCGTCATCGTGATCGCCGACCGGTCGGGCAGCGTGAAGCTCGCACCGCGCCCGCGGAAGTTCTTGATGATCGAGAAGATGTAGTCCCAGCGGCCGGCGTTGAGGCCGGCGCAGTGCTCGCGCAGCTCGTACAGGATCTCCTCCATCTCGAACGCCGCCGAGATCGTCTCGATGAGCACCGTCGCGCGGATGGTGCCGTGGTCGATGCCGAGCGCGTTCTCCGAGAACGTGAAGATGTCGTCCCACAGCCGCGCCTCGAGGTGGTTCTCGAGCTTGGGCAGGTAGAAGTACGGTCCCGACCCGCGGGCGATGAGCTCGGCAGCGTTGTGGAAGAAGTAGAGCCCGAAGTCGACCAAGGATGCCGACGCGGGAGCGCTCTGCCCTGCGCGGTCGGTGTACCTCAGGTGCTTCTCTCACGAGGTGCCACCCGCGCGGACGGAACACGATCGTCGGGGTGGTCTCCCCCAGGCGGTACTCCTTGCCCTCGGGCGTCGTGAAGTCGATGCGGCGTCGGATCGCGTCCGACAGGTTGAGCTGGCCCTCGATGACGTTCGCCCAGGTCGGGCTCAGGGCATCCTCGTGGTCGGCGAGCCACACCTTCGCACCCGAGTTGAGCGCGTTGACGGTCATCCTGCGATCGGTCGGTCCGGTAATCTCGACGCGGCGGTCCTCGAGGCCCGGCCCCGCGCCCGCGACCCGCCAGGTCGGCTCGTCGCGCACGGCCCGCGTCTCGGGGAGGAACCGCAGGTCGCGGCCGTTGTCGATGTGCCGGCGGGTCTCCATGCGCGAGGCGAGGCGGTCGTGCCGGCGCCCGGCGAACTGGTCGTGCAGGCGGGTGGTGAGGAAGCGCAGGGCCTCCGGGGTCAATATCTCGTCGTACCGGTCGCCCAGGTCGCCGAGGATCTCGATGTTCGACATGGTCATTACTCCTTAGTGGTTGAACTGCGCGGTCTCGGTGCTGCCGACGAGGGCGAGTGTCTCGCTGTCGGGGTTGAGCGCCGTGGCGATCCGGTCGAAGTAGCCGGTGCCGACCTCGCGCTGGTGGCGCGTGGCTGTGTAGCCGTCCTTCTCGGACGCGAACTCCGCCTCCTGCAGCTCCACGTACGCGCTCATGTGGCGCTGCGAGTAGTCCTTCGCGAGCGTGTACATGGAGTGGTTGAGGGCGTGGAAGCCGGCGAGGGTGATGAACTGGAACGCGTAGCCCATCGACGCGAGCTCGCGCTGGAACTTCGCGATGGTGGCGTCGTCGAGGTGGCTCTTCCAGTTGAAGCTCGGACTGCAGTTGTAGGCGAGCTTCTTGCCGGGAAACTGCTGGTGGATGCTCTCCGCGAAGGTGCGCGCGAGCTCGAGGTCGGGCTCCGCCGACTCCACCCACAGCAGGTCGGCGTACGGAGCGTAGGCGTGGCCCCGGGCGAGGACCGTCTCGATGCCGGGGGTCGTGCGGTAGAAGAAGCCCTCCGACGTGCGGTCGCCCGTGAGGAAGGGCTTGTCGCGCTCGTCGATGTCGCTCGTGATGAGGTCGGCCGCGAGCGAGTCGGTGCGGGCGACGATGATCGTCGGAACGCCCGCGACGTCGGCGGCGAGGCGCGCGGCGTTGAGCGTGCGGATGTGCTGGCCGGTCGGGATCAGCACCTTGCCGCCCATGTGGCCGCACTTCTTCTCAGACGCGAGCTGGTCCTCCCAGTGCACGCCGGCGGCACCGGCCTCGATCATGCTCGCCATGAGCTCGTAGGCGTTGAGCGGTCCACCGAAGCCTGCCTCGGCGTCGGCGACGATGGGGGCGAGCCAGTCGATCCCGGTGGTCGAGCGCGCCGAGACCCCCTCGGAGAACTCGATCTGGTCCGCCCGCAGCAGCGCGTTGTTGATGCGGCGCACGACCGCCGGAACGCTGTTGGCCGGGTACAGGGACTGGTCGGGGTAGGTCTGCCCCGAGAGGTTCGCGTCGGCGGCGACCTGCCAGCCGCTCAGGTAGATGGCCTTGAGGCCCGCGCGCACCTGCTGCACGGCCTGGTTGCCCGTGAGGGCGCCGAGGGCCGGCACCCATTCCTCCTCGTGGATGAGCCGCCACAGGTTCTCCGCTCCGCGCTTCGCGAGCGTGCGCTCCTCGCGGACCGTGCCCCGCAGCGCGACGACGTCCTCGGCGCTGTACTCGCGCTCGATGCCGTTCCACCGCGCGTCGGTCTTCCACTCGTTCTCGAGCTGGGCCGCGGTCTGTGTCTGGTCGCCGATCCTGGTCATGGTTCCTTCTCCTCCTGTGGGGCCTGTTCCTCGACTCTGCGCCGCCCGCAATGGTTCTTCCGAGGAATCTGCGGCAGAATTATCTGCATTCTTCTGAACCACCGAAGAAGGATGCCCAGGAGGCCGTCATGACCGACCCGCACAGCCCCGTCCCGTCCGACGATGAGGACATGCTCGATTCGCTCACCGTCGGCCGCCGCATCCGCCAGCTCCGCACGGAGCGCGGCCTCACGCTCGACGACCTCGGCGGCGCGCTGGGCCGCGCCGCGTCGCAGATCTCCGTCATCGAGAACGGGAAGCGCGAGCTCAAGCTCGGCGAGCTGCAGAAGCTCGCGCGCATCCTC
>JANDEH010000164.1:0-10000 GCA_024610705.1 Tetragnatha versicolor
TACGACAGTGAAATACCACTACTTTCATCGTGTCTTTACTGACTCGGTGATGCGGGGAATTGGAATTTAATTTCCTTTGTTCTAGCGTTAATGTGATTAGGTCTTCTAATCACAGACCCGCTCCGAGGACATATTCAGGCAGGTAGCTCGGCTGGGGCGGTACATCTGTAAAAAGGTAACGCAGGTGTCCTAAGGCGAGCTCAGCGAGGACAGAAACCTCGCGTAGAGTAAAAGGGCAAAAGCTGGCTTGATCTTGATTTTCAGTACGAATACGGACCGCGAAAGCGGGGCCTATCGATCCTTTTGATTTAAGAGTTTTATGCAAGAGGTGTCAGAAAAGTTACCACAGGGATAACTGGCTCGTGGCGGCCAAGCGTTCATAGCGACGTCGCTTTTTGACTCTTCGATGTCGGCTTTTCCTATCATTGCGAAGCAGAATTCGCCAAGCGTTGGATTGTTCACCCACCAACAGGGAACATGAGCTGGGTTTAGACCGTCGTGAGACAGGTTAGTTTTATCCTACTGATGGAAAATATTAAGACGTTGCGATAGTAATCCTGCTCAGTACGAGAGGAACCGCAGGTTCGGATACTTGGTACATGTGCTTGGTCGAGCGACCAGTGGTGCGAAGCTACCATCCGCGGGATTACGACTGAACGCCTCTAAGTCGGAATCCCGTCTAGATTCTCAACGTTACCGTTCGCGCCCGAGTTGTCGATAGGCAGAGTTAGCCGTTCCTTATACCAAGATTTGCAAAAGTCTTGGATAGAACGGCGACGAGGCCCTTTCGACTTGGAGCATCTCAGGGCGGGATTAGACATTCCCGCCCGGCTTCGGGTCCAAACCCTCTGGGTGTGATGCTCGGGCGCCAAATCGTCTGTAGACGACTTGGGTACTGGTCTGGGTGTCGTACGTAGTAGAGCAGCCACCATACTGCGATCTATTGAGACTCATCCTCTGACTGGAAGATTTGTAGGCTACGCCTGCATTCTTTCATCTTTTTTTTTATTCCATTTTTTCTTTTTGTGCCGTGCCCAGAAAAGAACCACATTACGTGTGGTTCTATCTTTTTTTTACATAAATCACATTTTGTGTGGTGCCCCGAAAAGAGTGGAAGTTTGAAATTTATTGACCATCATCTTTGTGAAATTCCATAAGACCCACCACTTGATCATAAGTTGAACTACAAATATACTCACCATTTCATCATGAATTGAACTTTCAAAATCACCACATTACTTGTGATTCAATTTTTTTTCTTCCAAGAAATCATATTTTGTGTCGTGCCCTGAAAACGGCGGGAATTAGAAATTTATTCACCATATTGGTAGACCTTTACTTTAAACATGTTTTATTAAAGAACACAGTTTTCACAACTTAGTCTCTTTAGAAATATTCAGTTTCATCCTTCAACAAAGACTCTGCAACAATCACTTCATTATACAAAGGGTACTGTTGAAAGAAACATTTATTTGTCAGAAACACACAACAATGATATTCATAACAGACGGATTCACTATTGTTAAAACTTTTCTTTTGTTCATTTTTCAGTGTAGCGCTTGAAAGCGCAGTTAGTGATTAGTACCGTTCGACGCGTATTTCAACGAGGTTTAATATGTATGAACTTGCTAAGCTCTAAAAGAAGTATAACGAACGCTATTTCAAAAAGAGTGATCGGCGGGAACCGTCATGGGAGCACGCGCCGGATGATGCAACGGATTCCCCTTCACCGGCGCCATTGATGTACGTCGAATTTCAATGCGCTGTAGCATTTTTTTCTACTGGTTTCTCACACTAACAAATACGCAATTATTTCGCACCTCGGTCAGTGCTTTAAGATGGTAGTTTTTGCTAAGCGTTGGGTTTCTTAGTTCTGGAGTAATGCGAGTTGCAAATTTGAATTCTGAGCCATTTCGTTTTCGGAGAGTTCAAACATTCGTTACTCGGGATCTAGCACTCTCCCTTTCAAAAACTTGATATTTTATTGTTCCTGAGGAACATGAATAACACTGTATGGAGTTTACTAAGCGAAATTATAAATATTATTTAAATTAAGACGGCTTTAAGCGTCTCAACCTTAAAACCTCTTTTGTGAACGAACTAACGTACCCGACAGTTAATGCTTGGTACCGATCGATGCAGAATCGAATGAGATTCAATGTATTAAACTCTCAAAGTATTTGGAACGATATAACGAGCGCGATTGGAAAAATATTGATCGGATTGTTGGGCGGCAGCCGCAACGGAAGCACGCGGCGGGGAAAAACCCGTTTGTCGTTTACCGGCGCCATTGTTCTGCGTCGAAATTCAAATACTCCCGGTTCTTTTTCTTGCGTTTTGACACACTCTTAGTGACATGATTATTACGCATCTCTAAACGTTCTTTGAGATGGTTGTTTTTGCTAAGCGATCCGAGTTTCGGTTCGGGAGAAATTTCGAAAATACCGTTATTACTATTTTAAATTTGTGGAAGGCCCCCGAACTGGAATTTCGCAAAATATCTTTTAAAACAACAAACCACGAGTAGATTGAAACAATATAAATTGGGTCTGGAAACTTTCCGATTAGTTTCAATTTATAGCTAAAAGTTCCCATTGCATTAACATTACAGTTTGGTTTTGGGAAATCTCTGATTTGGGGTACTTAAAGTAATATTTTTTGAAATTCCTGTTAACATGAGCTGTAAAACACTTTTATCTAAGACGGGTGAATGTTCATTAAGCTTAACTGGCCTTTATTTAGTGTTAAAATTACCAATTTCCACTTATATGCACTCTCCATTCATTAAAAAACAGGGTTCAGAAAATTCAAAAATTGAGTCCTTTAAATTAAAAATTGGTGCATTTCAGAGTTCGATTATTGAAATATGAGAGTTGTTAATCATGATATCCACTACCGTCACTCTTAGTTAAGAGTATAACTACCTTTCAAATTAGGTCCAAGTTTGAAAAAATTCACTCCATTATGAATTCGTTTTGCAGATTTGCTCAAAATCAAATTAAAAACCTTTCCGAAGCTAAACCCTCTTAATATCACTTTGTCCTATATTTTTTCTAAGTGAATCGAGTGGTTAAAATCCCTTAATTGGCTTAATTAGTTCATCAGGTCAAGTTCAGTCTGGGAGTTTAATTTTCCAATGCTATTTTTCCATAGGCGTGTTTAGTTCATTTATTTCTTAAATAAATCATCCACACTCTCGAAAAGCATCACGCAATGTAGAGAATTTCTTCCCCTTTCAGAAAATGTAAGTTATTAATCGGTGGGACTTGTTTAAGATAATTAAAATTCGATTCCAGTAAACCTTGTTAATGAGCAAAAGTTTACCGTTCGACTATCTCCCTACATTCTAGATGGCAGCACCTTACGGAAAGGATCTGACAATGACGCAACCTCGACCGCTTGGCTCCGCCCTCTTTTTAAAATTTCCATTGAAGAGCGGTAGACCGGATCGGGAGACCCGGATTTTGGGATACTAGTAATGCTTCAGAGAACTCGATCTCTCGGTATAATAAACTACACATTCTGGGCTACGTGGGGGTGTAATTTTTTTAATTTTATACCGATGGGAAGTATTTTTTTTGAGCGATAAAGCTTAGCATCGAGAGCATAGGAGCGGAACGAAGTGTTTGGGAACCCCTTAATATAATTCTTTCGGGTTTTCGACTGTTCCATATTGAAGGAAATAATATTGTGCAATTTTTGTCCGAAAATGGAGGCGTTACCATAAATAATAAAGGCACGACGATTAATTCCGTACCGAGCGTTCCAATTATTTTTTTCCGCTTCATTGGACATTGTAGATGGCAGCACCAATCTTTGAGTAGCTTCCCATTATTTGATTTTTTAGATCGCTTTATTGAATAAGTTTACAAATGTTTTTCAATTATTCCTTTTGATATGTTGTAATATAGACTCCAGGCTATTTTTAGAGACCTGTTTCGTAATTTTATCTTACTCGGTTCGGGAGCTACGAATTTTCAAAGTTTCGGTACCGAAATGCGTGTTTTCTGGGAGATTCGCATTCGCGGGTTCTTTTAAAATACTAAACCTTTTAATTAATTTTTTTTAAGGGTGCGTTAATTTTCTTCATCCGTTTGGCTATTATTTTCCGGAGTTTCGTTGAGATAAGAGCGTTATTAAAGATTTTATTAGGAATTTCCGGAACACTGTTTTACCGTATCGGTGTGCATAGCAAACGGAGGGATTTATAGATTTTTAAGTAATTTAAAACGAGTAACGGAATTTTAAACACTGGTTTCTAGTAATAGGCCTCTCGATGAGCAACGTATTCGATTTTCATGAAATTCTGACGGTAATTTTAATTTTCCGGCGCCTTTTAAGGTCCGATTTTGATATGAACCGTAAATACAGAAAAAAAGCACTTTAAAAAATTTCTACCGGGTCGACGACCTATAACCTTTCGAGTGTGATGTCGTGGCTTCCAGAATCTGGAATTTCAAAAAATTGGAATCAAAATTCGGCCCTCCGCGATTTTGCGTTCTGGTTCCGAGAAATGTCGGTTTTTCGCGTTTTGAGCACAATAGATATTAAAATATCGTTTTTTCGGCCAAAGAAAATTAAAGTTGACCTCTAGATGACCATCATATCCGATTTTTATACCAATCCAATAATAATTTAAATATTTATTAGAGATTGAAAAAAAGTCGATGCTACCCTCGAAAAACACAAGTCCGCAAATCCTTAATAAATCCAAAATTATTATTTAAAAAAATTTTTTGATTTTACTTATGAGTAAGGGACCGTTATGGCAAAGTTTTTCCAGAATTACGGGTTTCCATGGTGATTCTGACGTCAACCAGGATTTTCTGAAGCGGAATGGAGCCTACTTGTCCTGAACGCGAATGACTCTAGTTAATTTCCCAAATTCGAGATCACCATTTAAATTCTAATCATTTGCTAATATAATGCCTTATATATCCTGAAAGCTTATTAAAAATGCTAATAGGAACTTGAAAATTTTAGGGGATCATGTAAAAATTGCGCTCTACAACCTGGTTTGAACTAATTTATTGAAATCCTAAACTTTTTCTCAAATGGACCAAAAATCTCACGATAAATTCATGAAAAAAATATATGTTGTAGCCTGATAAAAGACGAGTAAAAGTACGTGTTGCACTAAGGAATTGGTCAGTTAGAATTCAAATGAGAATTTTTAACGACTTTTTGACTTTTGAAATTCGTATACGGCCCCCTAATTAACTTGAACCCTCCAAACTTTAATAGGTTTTAGAATTCATGTCCGTCTAAGACATATTCAAATTTCGTGTCGATCTGTTAATATTAAGGCTTTCATTAAGCCTATAACAAGCGATTTCCGGTTACTTGTATATTTTCAAAAAATCGCAGTTTGAATTCATATCAACGGATTTTAATGAAATTTCAGTATGTTGTGCAACTTTTAAAGACCTTTCAGAATTCGTATCGTACTAGTCGTTGTCTATTGTTTTTCCCACCAATAATTTAATTTATAGCTGTTTTAATTTGTATACGACCCCCGAACATCACAATATACCCCAAAAGTTAATAGAATCTTCAGGGTCCCACTTTAAATGACATATTAAAATTTCAAAGTCATAGCTCAATCAGAACCCCTTCAATTAGCTAATAACCTACCCGGCGCCATTCGGTCCAACGAACTTTTCCATTGTCTGGATCCTTTGTTGCTAGGGGCAAACGGACACGAGGAATTCGACCACTTGTTCTTTACCTATCTTTATGAAATTTTAATATGTTGTCACATGTTACTAGAGGAAACTTTAGACACCCAGAACTAAGATATTAGTTAATTAGTTGATTTTTAATTAATTAATTACGATTATAGCTGTTTTTTAATATCTGGAAGGCCCCCTAATTGAAATTATACCCCGAAATTTTAATAGAACGTGCCCTTATGTTGCCCTTCCGACATATTAAAATTTCAAAGTCATAGCTGTAGAGGAACCGGGTTTTTAAGGGATTAACTACATGGATAATGTAGTTTTCCTACTTTAGGTGAAAAATAAATCTTATCGGATTTATTCGAAATTCTAGTATGTTGTGCAGAAAAAAAAGACCTTTCGAACTGGGTGGGGCGCCGAATTTACAATCAACTATTTCGAGAATTTAACGAACTTTGTGTTTAAATAAAAATGCCAAAAATGCCAAAATTTTATATGTTGTAGAAAATTACTAGACTAAGAAAAAAAAGTATGCCACTAAGGATTTTGTCAAACAGTTTTCGGGCAATAATTTTTTTAAGAATTTCGACTTTTTAATTTCTGGAAAGCCCCCTAATCGAGATTTTATTACGAAATTCTAATAAAAGTTGCCCCTCCCATGCTACTTCAACATATTGAAATTTCAAGTCGATACTGTTATTTTAACTATTTAAATCGTATTTTACGAGTTTGAAAAAAATCTTTAAAAAAATATTTTTCAAAAACCGCTCCTGGGATTTTGATGAAATTTCAGTATGTTGTTTTCGGCATTGCCTCAATTAAAAAAAAGTATCGATCTCAAAAATCTATCGTGGAAAATTTGAATTATTGAATTTTAAAGTATTTTTTCGATTTAAATTTGTATACGGCCCCCTAATTAAAGTGTGACCCTGAAATTTTAATAGGTTCTTCAAAATAACTGTATATAACACGTATTGAAATTTTAAGTTCCCAGCTGCCTTAGAAGGGAAGAAACAAGCGTGTGAATCTTGACACGTGCCGTCCAACGACCTATTATCCCCTTTGTCTTTGTTGCTATGCAAAAATTGGAAATGCGTTGTTCTCGTTCGATCTTTCTGAAATTTTAGTATGTTTTTGGGGACCTGGAGCTGATTAAAACGGCGTGTCGCACTAAGGGTTCCGTGCATTTTTCAGGATTTAATGGAATATTAAAGATTTTTTCCATTATTTAATTTGTATACGGCCCCCTAATCGACAAAAGGGGCCGATTTTAAAATAGATTACTCGCATCCGCCATATAAACAACTCATTAAAATTTCAAGGTCCCAGCTGTATTACAAAGGGAGAAACGACCGTTTAAACTTCGGCACGTGCGGGCATTTTTTACTGAAATCGCTGCAGGGGCGGAACCAGGGGGCGGAAAAGAAAGGTCGAGGTGTCTTTCGAAAGGTAATTTTTACCGCTTCCGCATATTTCGAATTCTGATCTCGGACTTTTAAATTGTGGGCGTGGCGAAGCGAAAACCGTCGACCGAGAGTAAATTTGTGAACGGCCCCCTCAAAGGGAGGAGGAACGGCAGATGCGTTATCTCTTCGATCCAACCGGTGGCCTTGAGCGATTTCATTGGAATGTGAAGGGTCGGGGCGGGGCGCGCGCAACGAATGGGTTCTTTTCGGGGCTCGCGAAGCGGAAGGGGGCGGGGCTTCTGTGTTCTGATTGGTTTTTTGGATTTTACCCGATTATAGCCGTACCGGGTGTCGGGCAGACTTAAGGAAGGTGTCGTTTCGAGCTCCTCGGCGGGTTTTTTCGGAAAATTAACAACTTTCGAGACTTTTCGAGATCACTTCCGGTTCTTTTAACGGTTAGGCCTAAAAACGAAAGTAGGTCGCAATTAACTAATTAACGATTTTCCGACCGATTTCGAAGTTTGCGTGCAAGCACGTCGTAGTACGGGTTTCGATTTTATATCTGAACCGGATATGGAGAAAGTGGGCGTGGTTTCGCTAGACGCCGATTTCGAAAATTTCAAAGTCCCATTTCGCATTTTTTCCGTTAAATACTCGAAAATATAGTTTCCTTTTCCGGAATTAACCCCGAGTACCCGAATAACTCCGAAAAATCTCGAGCCGGAAATTCTCGGTTTCGAAATGGCAGCCAGGGGCCGCTCGAGCGACCGTGTCAAGGTCACTTTCCCAAGGTCACATATCTTAACCATTACCTGTACCGAAACGGGCCCGCCACGAGAAAACCCGTTTACCAAAAACCGGAAGTGTAGCGTTAAATTTGGAGAAAATGGATTTTCCGCACCTAAATGCGTGCGCTTGCACTCGTCCAACGTTGCTTCAATGGGAAAATACCAGTCTCCGTTCAAAGTTCCAAAAAATTTCAAAGTACCGCCGTTCCGCAACAGCGTGGGAAAGTTCGCTAGGAATGAGTCATAAATTCATCAAAACTTGTTTTCAGGTGTCGGGTTACAATGTTGTTTAAAGATAAGGGCTTTGTTTATGTGACTCATCGAGACGGGTTTTTGGCGGGAAATTGAGGCTAAGTCCGAGGAAGACGAAAACGGGACCCGATTTCGCGCTCTTTCGCAGGTACGTAACGTAACGTGCGTCCGGCGAGTTTTGGCGGGAACACGCGTTTTAGGCCTAAAGCGTCCACGACGAAGGCCTTCCCCGCCATACTTGTGGGAGAGGTGGTTGAAGACGAATCTGAAAAGACGAGTCTTCGATCGAGGTCTCGCGAAAGCGAGATCGTTCCGTTCTCAATGGACAGTAGCGCTGGATGCGGTATCGCTTGCTTGCGAGGCCGCCGTGCCGTTGCTGCGATGCGATGCTTTATGATAGGGCTGTTGTTTGCCCGCATTTCTGTCCGTCGTACTAAACTTCTCGACGTCTACGCTCTCGCCCCCCGACGCGACGTCGGTGGGGATGCCGTGAGTCTAGAACCGTTGAAGAATGCATTGAGTGAATCTAAATTCGTTATTATTAGAGGCTCCGCAGGTTCTCTGCGGCTGTCTTTTTTAGTTTCGATTTGGGTCGCTCCATTGCTCCCAAACTTCTTTGCTTTGCATCGAAGTAACCTGGTTGATCCTGCCAGTAGTCATATGCTTGTCTCAAAGATTAAGCCATGCATGTCTAAGTTCATGCCGTATTAAGGCGAAACCGCGAATGGCTCATTAAATCAGTTATGGTTCCTTGGATCGTACTTTTCTACTTGGATAACTGTGGCAATTCTAGAGCTAATACATGCAGCAGAGCTCCGACCTTCGGGGACGAGCGCTTTTATTAGACCAAAACCGATCGGGACTCTGTTCCGTTCTCGTGGTGACTCTGTATAACTTTGGGCTGATCGCAGGGCTTTAATGCCGGCGACGTATCTTTCAAGTGTCTGCCTTATCAACTGTCGATGGTAGGTTACGCGCCTACCATGGTCGTAACGGGTAACGGGGGATCAGGGTTCGATTCCGGAGAGGGAGCCTGAGAAACGGCTACCACATCCAAGGAAGGCAGCAGGCGCGCAAATTACCCACTCCCGGCACGGGGAGGTAGTGACGAAAAATAACAATACGGGACTCTTTTGAGACCCCGTAATTGGAATGAGTACACTCTAAATCCTTTAACGATGATCTATTGGAGGTAAAGTCTGGTGCCAGCATCCGCGGTAACTCCAGCTCCAATAGCGTATATTAAAGTTGTTGCGGTTAAAAAGCTCGTAGTTGGATCTCAGTACCCGGGCGGGTGGTCCGACGCAAGTCGGCTACTGCCCGTCCGGTACGTCCGGCCGGTTTCCCCGGATGATCTTCACCGGTTGTCCTGGGTGACCGGCAAGTTTACTTTGAAAAAATTAGAGTGCTCAAAGCAGGCGCGACGCCTGAATAATGTTGCATGGAATAATGGAATAGGACCTCGGTTCTATTTTGTTGGTTTTCGGAACACGAGGTAATGATTAAGAGGGACAGACGGGGGCATTCGTATTGCGACGCTAGAGGTGAAATTCTTGGACCGCCGCACGACGAACTACTGCGAAAGCATTTGCCAAGAATGTTTCCATTAATCAAGAACGAAAGTCAGAGGTTCGAAGGCGATCAGATACCGCCCTAGTTCTGACCATAAACGATGCCAGCCAGCGATCCGGCTGCGTTCCTCAAATGACGCGCCGGGCAGCTTCCGGGAAACCAAAGCTTTTGGGTTCCGGGGGGAGTATGGTTGCAAAGCTGAAACTTAAAGGAATTGACGGAAGCGCACACAAGAAATGGGGCCTGCGGCTTAATTTGACTCAACACGGTGCAACTCACCCGGCCCGGACACAGGAAGGATTGA
>JANDEH010000164.1:15000-26683 GCA_024610705.1 Tetragnatha versicolor
GCGATCTATTGAGACTCATCCTCTGACTGGAAGATTTGTAGGCTACGCCTGCATTCTTTCATCTTTTTTTTTATTCCATTTTTTCTTTTTGTGCCGTGCCCAGAAAAGAACCACATTACGTGTGGTTCTATCTTTTTTTTACATAAATCACATTTTGTGTGGTGCCCCGAAAAGAGTGGAAGTTTGAAATTTATTGACCATCATCTTTGTGAAATTCCATAAGACCCACCACTTGATCATAAGTTGAACTACAAATATACTCACCATTTCATCATGAATTGAACTTTCAAAATCACCACATTACTTGTGATTCAATTTTTTTTCTTCCAAGAAATCATATTTTGTGTCGTGCCCTGAAAACGGCGGGAATTAGAAATTTATTCACCATATTGGTAGACCTTTACTTTAAACATGTTTTATTAAAGAACACAGTTTTCACAACTTAGTCTCTTTAGAAATATTCAGTTTCATCCTTCAACAAAGACTCTGCAACAATCACTTCATTATACAAAGGGTACTGTTGAAAGAAACATTTATTTGTCAGAAACACACAACAATGATATTCATAACAGACGGATTCACTATTGTTAAAACTTTTCTTTTGTTCATTTTTCAGTGTAGCGCTTGAAAGCGCAGTTAGTGATTAGTACCGTTCGACGCGTATTTCAACGAGGTTTAATATGTATGAACTTGCTAAGCTCTAAAAGAAGTATAACGAACGCTATTTCAAAAAGAGTGATCGGCGGGAACCGTCATGGGAGCACGCGCCGGATGATGCAACGGATTCCCCTTCACCGGCGCCATTGATGTACGTCGAATTTCAATGCGCTGTAGCATTTTTTTCTACTGGTTTCTCACACTAACAAATACGCAATTATTTCGCACCTCGGTCAGTGCTTTAAGATGGTAGTTTTTGCTAAGCGTTGGGTTTCTTAGTTCTGGAGTAATGCGAGTTGCAAATTTGAATTCTGAGCCATTTCGTTTTCGGAGAGTTCAAACATTCGTTACTCGGGATCTAGCACTCTCCCTTTCAAAAACTTGATATTTTATTGTTCCTGAGGAACATGAATAACACTGTATGGAGTTTACTAAGCGAAATTATAAATATTATTTAAATTAAGACGGCTTTAAGCGTCTCAACCTTAAAACCTCTTTTGTGAACGAACTAACGTACCCGACAGTTAATGCTTGGTACCGATCGATGCAGAATCGAATGAGATTCAATGTATTAAACTCTCAAAGTATTTGGAACGATATAACGAGCGCGATTGGAAAAATATTGATCGGATTGTTGGGCGGCAGCCGCAACGGAAGCACGCGGCGGGGAAAAACCCGTTTGTCGTTTACCGGCGCCATTGTTCTGCGTCGAAATTCAAATACTCCCGGTTCTTTTTCTTGCGTTTTGACACACTCTTAGTGACATGATTATTACGCATCTCTAAACGTTCTTTGAGATGGTTGTTTTTGCTAAGCGATCCGAGTTTCGGTTCGGGAGAAATTTCGAAAATACCGTTATTACTATTTTAAATTTGTGGAAGGCCCCCGAACTGGAATTTCGCAAAATATCTTTTAAAACAACAAACCACGAGTAGATTGAAACAATATAAATTGGGTCTGGAAACTTTCCGATTAGTTTCAATTTATAGCTAAAAGTTCCCATTGCATTAACATTACAGTTTGGTTTTGGGAAATCTCTGATTTGGGGTACTTAAAGTAATATTTTTTGAAATTCCTGTTAACATGAGCTGTAAAACACTTTTATCTAAGACGGGTGAATGTTCATTAAGCTTAACTGGCCTTTATTTAGTGTTAAAATTACCAATTTCCACTTATATGCACTCTCCATTCATTAAAAAACAGGGTTCAGAAAATTCAAAAATTGAGTCCTTTAAATTAAAAATTGGTGCATTTCAGAGTTCGATTATTGAAATATGAGAGTTGTTAATCATGATATCCACTACCGTCACTCTTAGTTAAGAGTATAACTACCTTTCAAATTAGGTCCAAGTTTGAAAAAATTCACTCCATTATGAATTCGTTTTGCAGATTTGCTCAAAATCAAATTAAAAACCTTTCCGAAGCTAAACCCTCTTAATATCACTTTGTCCTATATTTTTTCTAAGTGAATCGAGTGGTTAAAATCCCTTAATTGGCTTAATTAGTTCATCAGGTCAAGTTCAGTCTGGGAGTTTAATTTTCCAATGCTATTTTTCCATAGGCGTGTTTAGTTCATTTATTTCTTAAATAAATCATCCACACTCTCGAAAAGCATCACGCAATGTAGAGAATTTCTTCCCCTTTCAGAAAATGTAAGTTATTAATCGGTGGGACTTGTTTAAGATAATTAAAATTCGATTCCAGTAAACCTTGTTAATGAGCAAAAGTTTACCGTTCGACTATCTCCCTACATTCTAGATGGCAGCACCTTACGGAAAGGATCTGACAATGACGCAACCTCGACCGCTTGGCTCCGCCCTCTTTTTAAAATTTCCATTGAAGAGCGGTAGACCGGATCGGGAGACCCGGATTTTGGGATACTAGTAATGCTTCAGAGAACTCGATCTCTCGGTATAATAAACTACACATTCTGGGCTACGTGGGGGTGTAATTTTTTTAATTTTATACCGATGGGAAGTATTTTTTTTGAGCGATAAAGCTTAGCATCGAGAGCATAGGAGCGGAACGAAGTGTTTGGGAACCCCTTAATATAATTCTTTCGGGTTTTCGACTGTTCCATATTGAAGGAAATAATATTGTGCAATTTTTGTCCGAAAATGGAGGCGTTACCATAAATAATAAAGGCACGACGATTAATTCCGTACCGAGCGTTCCAATTATTTTTTTCCGCTTCATTGGACATTGTAGATGGCAGCACCAATCTTTGAGTAGCTTCCCATTATTTGATTTTTTAGATCGCTTTATTGAATAAGTTTACAAATGTTTTTCAATTATTCCTTTTGATATGTTGTAATATAGACTCCAGGCTATTTTTAGAGACCTGTTTCGTAATTTTATCTTACTCGGTTCGGGAGCTACGAATTTTCAAAGTTTCGGTACCGAAATGCGTGTTTTCTGGGAGATTCGCATTCGCGGGTTCTTTTAAAATACTAAACCTTTTAATTAATTTTTTTTAAGGGTGCGTTAATTTTCTTCATCCGTTTGGCTATTATTTTCCGGAGTTTCGTTGAGATAAGAGCGTTATTAAAGATTTTATTAGGAATTTCCGGAACACTGTTTTACCGTATCGGTGTGCATAGCAAACGGAGGGATTTATAGATTTTTAAGTAATTTAAAACGAGTAACGGAATTTTAAACACTGGTTTCTAGTAATAGGCCTCTCGATGAGCAACGTATTCGATTTTCATGAAATTCTGACGGTAATTTTAATTTTCCGGCGCCTTTTAAGGTCCGATTTTGATATGAACCGTAAATACAGAAAAAAAGCACTTTAAAAAATTTCTACCGGGTCGACGACCTATAACCTTTCGAGTGTGATGTCGTGGCTTCCAGAATCTGGAATTTCAAAAAATTGGAATCAAAATTCGGCCCTCCGCGATTTTGCGTTCTGGTTCCGAGAAATGTCGGTTTTTCGCGTTTTGAGCACAATAGATATTAAAATATCGTTTTTTCGGCCAAAGAAAATTAAAGTTGACCTCTAGATGACCATCATATCCGATTTTTATACCAATCCAATAATAATTTAAATATTTATTAGAGATTGAAAAAAAGTCGATGCTACCCTCGAAAAACACAAGTCCGCAAATCCTTAATAAATCCAAAATTATTATTTAAAAAAATTTTTTGATTTTACTTATGAGTAAGGGACCGTTATGGCAAAGTTTTTCCAGAATTACGGGTTTCCATGGTGATTCTGACGTCAACCAGGATTTTCTGAAGCGGAATGGAGCCTACTTGTCCTGAACGCGAATGACTCTAGTTAATTTCCCAAATTCGAGATCACCATTTAAATTCTAATCATTTGCTAATATAATGCCTTATATATCCTGAAAGCTTATTAAAAATGCTAATAGGAACTTGAAAATTTTAGGGGATCATGTAAAAATTGCGCTCTACAACCTGGTTTGAACTAATTTATTGAAATCCTAAACTTTTTCTCAAATGGACCAAAAATCTCACGATAAATTCATGAAAAAAATATATGTTGTAGCCTGATAAAAGACGAGTAAAAGTACGTGTTGCACTAAGGAATTGGTCAGTTAGAATTCAAATGAGAATTTTTAACGACTTTTTGACTTTTGAAATTCGTATACGGCCCCCTAATTAACTTGAACCCTCCAAACTTTAATAGGTTTTAGAATTCATGTCCGTCTAAGACATATTCAAATTTCGTGTCGATCTGTTAATATTAAGGCTTTCATTAAGCCTATAACAAGCGATTTCCGGTTACTTGTATATTTTCAAAAAATCGCAGTTTGAATTCATATCAACGGATTTTAATGAAATTTCAGTATGTTGTGCAACTTTTAAAGACCTTTCAGAATTCGTATCGTACTAGTCGTTGTCTATTGTTTTTCCCACCAATAATTTAATTTATAGCTGTTTTAATTTGTATACGACCCCCGAACATCACAATATACCCCAAAAGTTAATAGAATCTTCAGGGTCCCACTTTAAATGACATATTAAAATTTCAAAGTCATAGCTCAATCAGAACCCCTTCAATTAGCTAATAACCTACCCGGCGCCATTCGGTCCAACGAACTTTTCCATTGTCTGGATCCTTTGTTGCTAGGGGCAAACGGACACGAGGAATTCGACCACTTGTTCTTTACCTATCTTTATGAAATTTTAATATGTTGTCACATGTTACTAGAGGAAACTTTAGACACCCAGAACTAAGATATTAGTTAATTAGTTGATTTTTAATTAATTAATTACGATTATAGCTGTTTTTTAATATCTGGAAGGCCCCCTAATTGAAATTATACCCCGAAATTTTAATAGAACGTGCCCTTATGTTGCCCTTCCGACATATTAAAATTTCAAAGTCATAGCTGTAGAGGAACCGGGTTTTTAAGGGATTAACTACATGGATAATGTAGTTTTCCTACTTTAGGTGAAAAATAAATCTTATCGGATTTATTCGAAATTCTAGTATGTTGTGCAGAAAAAAAAGACCTTTCGAACTGGGTGGGGCGCCGAATTTACAATCAACTATTTCGAGAATTTAACGAACTTTGTGTTTAAATAAAAATGCCAAAAATGCCAAAATTTTATATGTTGTAGAAAATTACTAGACTAAGAAAAAAAAGTATGCCACTAAGGATTTTGTCAAACAGTTTTCGGGCAATAATTTTTTTAAGAATTTCGACTTTTTAATTTCTGGAAAGCCCCCTAATCGAGATTTTATTACGAAATTCTAATAAAAGTTGCCCCTCCCATGCTACTTCAACATATTGAAATTTCAAGTCGATACTGTTATTTTAACTATTTAAATCGTATTTTACGAGTTTGAAAAAAATCTTTAAAAAAATATTTTTCAAAAACCGCTCCTGGGATTTTGATGAAATTTCAGTATGTTGTTTTCGGCATTGCCTCAATTAAAAAAAAGTATCGATCTCAAAAATCTATCGTGGAAAATTTGAATTATTGAATTTTAAAGTATTTTTTCGATTTAAATTTGTATACGGCCCCCTAATTAAAGTGTGACCCTGAAATTTTAATAGGTTCTTCAAAATAACTGTATATAACACGTATTGAAATTTTAAGTTCCCAGCTGCCTTAGAAGGGAAGAAACAAGCGTGTGAATCTTGACACGTGCCGTCCAACGACCTATTATCCCCTTTGTCTTTGTTGCTATGCAAAAATTGGAAATGCGTTGTTCTCGTTCGATCTTTCTGAAATTTTAGTATGTTTTTGGGGACCTGGAGCTGATTAAAACGGCGTGTCGCACTAAGGGTTCCGTGCATTTTTCAGGATTTAATGGAATATTAAAGATTTTTTCCATTATTTAATTTGTATACGGCCCCCTAATCGACAAAAGGGGCCGATTTTAAAATAGATTACTCGCATCCGCCATATAAACAACTCATTAAAATTTCAAGGTCCCAGCTGTATTACAAAGGGAGAAACGACCGTTTAAACTTCGGCACGTGCGGGCATTTTTTACTGAAATCGCTGCAGGGGCGGAACCAGGGGGCGGAAAAGAAAGGTCGAGGTGTCTTTCGAAAGGTAATTTTTACCGCTTCCGCATATTTCGAATTCTGATCTCGGACTTTTAAATTGTGGGCGTGGCGAAGCGAAAACCGTCGACCGAGAGTAAATTTGTGAACGGCCCCCTCAAAGGGAGGAGGAACGGCAGATGCGTTATCTCTTCGATCCAACCGGTGGCCTTGAGCGATTTCATTGGAATGTGAAGGGTCGGGGCGGGGCGCGCGCAACGAATGGGTTCTTTTCGGGGCTCGCGAAGCGGAAGGGGGCGGGGCTTCTGTGTTCTGATTGGTTTTTTGGATTTTACCCGATTATAGCCGTACCGGGTGTCGGGCAGACTTAAGGAAGGTGTCGTTTCGAGCTCCTCGGCGGGTTTTTTCGGAAAATTAACAACTTTCGAGACTTTTCGAGATCACTTCCGGTTCTTTTAACGGTTAGGCCTAAAAACGAAAGTAGGTCGCAATTAACTAATTAACGATTTTCCGACCGATTTCGAAGTTTGCGTGCAAGCACGTCGTAGTACGGGTTTCGATTTTATATCTGAACCGGATATGGAGAAAGTGGGCGTGGTTTCGCTAGACGCCGATTTCGAAAATTTCAAAGTCCCATTTCGCATTTTTTCCGTTAAATACTCGAAAATATAGTTTCCTTTTCCGGAATTAACCCCGAGTACCCGAATAACTCCGAAAAATCTCGAGCCGGAAATTCTCGGTTTCGAAATGGCAGCCAGGGGCCGCTCGAGCGACCGTGTCAAGGTCACTTTCCCAAGGTCACATATCTTAACCATTACCTGTACCGAAACGGGCCCGCCACGAGAAAACCCGTTTACCAAAAACCGGAAGTGTAGCGTTAAATTTGGAGAAAATGGATTTTCCGCACCTAAATGCGTGCGCTTGCACTCGTCCAACGTTGCTTCAATGGGAAAATACCAGTCTCCGTTCAAAGTTCCAAAAAATTTCAAAGTACCGCCGTTCCGCAACAGCGTGGGAAAGTTCGCTAGGAATGAGTCATAAATTCATCAAAACTTGTTTTCAGGTGTCGGGTTACAATGTTGTTTAAAGATAAGGGCTTTGTTTATGTGACTCATCGAGACGGGTTTTTGGCGGGAAATTGAGGCTAAGTCCGAGGAAGACGAAAACGGGACCCGATTTCGCGCTCTTTCGCAGGTACGTAACGTAACGTGCGTCCGGCGAGTTTTGGCGGGAACACGCGTTTTAGGCCTAAAGCGTCCACGACGAAGGCCTTCCCCGCCATACTTGTGGGAGAGGTGGTTGAAGACGAATCTGAAAAGACGAGTCTTCGATCGAGGTCTCGCGAAAGCGAGATCGTTCCGTTCTCAATGGACAGTAGCGCTGGATGCGGTATCGCTTGCTTGCGAGGCCGCCGTGCCGTTGCTGCGATGCGATGCTTTATGATAGGGCTGTTGTTTGCCCGCATTTCTGTCCGTCGTACTAAACTTCTCGACGTCTACGCTCTCGCCCCCCGACGCGACGTCGGTGGGGATGCCGTGAGTCTAGAACCGTTGAAGAATGCATTGAGTGAATCTAAATTCGTTATTATTAGAGGCTCCGCAGGTTCTCTGCGGCTGTCTTTTTTAGTTTCGATTTGGGTCGCTCCATTGCTCCCAAACTTCTTTGCTTTGCATCGAAGTAACCTGGTTGATCCTGCCAGTAGTCATATGCTTGTCTCAAAGATTAAGCCATGCATGTCTAAGTTCATGCCGTATTAAGGCGAAACCGCGAATGGCTCATTAAATCAGTTATGGTTCCTTGGATCGTACTTTTCTACTTGGATAACTGTGGCAATTCTAGAGCTAATACATGCAGCAGAGCTCCGACCTTCGGGGACGAGCGCTTTTATTAGACCAAAACCGATCGGGACTCTGTTCCGTTCTCGTGGTGACTCTGTATAACTTTGGGCTGATCGCAGGGCTTTAATGCCGGCGACGTATCTTTCAAGTGTCTGCCTTATCAACTGTCGATGGTAGGTTACGCGCCTACCATGGTCGTAACGGGTAACGGGGGATCAGGGTTCGATTCCGGAGAGGGAGCCTGAGAAACGGCTACCACATCCAAGGAAGGCAGCAGGCGCGCAAATTACCCACTCCCGGCACGGGGAGGTAGTGACGAAAAATAACAATACGGGACTCTTTTGAGACCCCGTAATTGGAATGAGTACACTCTAAATCCTTTAACGATGATCTATTGGAGGTAAAGTCTGGTGCCAGCATCCGCGGTAACTCCAGCTCCAATAGCGTATATTAAAGTTGTTGCGGTTAAAAAGCTCGTAGTTGGATCTCAGTACCCGGGCGGGTGGTCCGACGCAAGTCGGCTACTGCCCGTCCGGTACGTCCGGCCGGTTTCCCCGGATGATCTTCACCGGTTGTCCTGGGTGACCGGCAAGTTTACTTTGAAAAAATTAGAGTGCTCAAAGCAGGCGCGACGCCTGAATAATGTTGCATGGAATAATGGAATAGGACCTCGGTTCTATTTTGTTGGTTTTCGGAACACGAGGTAATGATTAAGAGGGACAGACGGGGGCATTCGTATTGCGACGCTAGAGGTGAAATTCTTGGACCGCCGCACGACGAACTACTGCGAAAGCATTTGCCAAGAATGTTTCCATTAATCAAGAACGAAAGTCAGAGGTTCGAAGGCGATCAGATACCGCCCTAGTTCTGACCATAAACGATGCCAGCCAGCGATCCGGCTGCGTTCCTCAAATGACGCGCCGGGCAGCTTCCGGGAAACCAAAGCTTTTGGGTTCCGGGGGGAGTATGGTTGCAAAGCTGAAACTTAAAGGAATTGACGGAAGCGCACACAAGAAATGGGGCCTGCGGCTTAATTTGACTCAACACGGTGCAACTCACCCGGCCCGGACACAGGAAGGATTGACAGATTAAGAGCTCTTTCTTGATTCTGTGACAGGTGGTGCATGGCCGTTTCTAGTTGGTGGAGTGATTTGTCTGCTTTATTGCGATAACGAGCGAGACTCTAGCCTACTAAATAGACTCGATATCATTTAACGTATCGAGGTCTTCTTAGAGGGACAAGCGGTGTTCAGCCGCACGAAACTGAGCAAAAACAGGTCAGGATGCCCTTAGATGTTCGGGGCCGCACGCGCGCCACATTGAAGGAATCAGCGTGTGCTTTCCCTCTCCGATAGGAGTGGGTAACCCGTTGAAACTCCTTCGTGCTAGGGATAGGAAATTGTAATTGTTTTCCTTGAACGAGGAATTCCCAGTAAGCATTGAGTCATCAGCTCGTGTTGATTACGTCCCTGCGCTTTGTGCACACCGCCCGTCGCTATTATCGATGAATTTTGGAGTGAGATCATCGGACCGACTAGGATTCTGTGGGTAACTATGGAGTCTGTGTTGGAAAGATGACCGAACTTGAATATTTAGAGAAAATAAAAGTCGTAACAAGGCTTCCGTAGATGAATCTGCGGAAGGATCATTAACGATATTTTGCTTTATAAGCAAAAACTCTAAAAAATGAGAGTCTTGTCTTTATTGATTTGACTCTTTTTGAACGCATGGTGCTATATTATGGGTGTGCCTTGTCCCGGCTCATTATAAGAGCAAGAGGGAGGTCTTTATTAATTTAGAGGCTAGGCTTGAAGAGATGTTCTCTTTATTTAGAACACCGCCCCTTTAGCACCGCTCTCCAGATCAGGAGAGATGTCTTGAACGCTTCTCGAACGCTTATAAGACTTTCTTAGCTGATTGTCGACTTTAACCAGAAATGACAACTCTGGGCAGTGGATCACTCGGCTCACGGGTCGATGAAGAACGCAGCCAGCTGCGAGATTTGGTGTGAATTGCAGGACACATTGATCACTGATTTTTCGAACGCACATTGCGGCCTCGGGTACTGCCCGGGGCCTCGCCTGTCTGAGGGTCGGATACTTGCAGAGGAAGGTACTTGTATCTTCTAATTGGTCGTACCGAAAAATATTATTTTTCGCCGACTCAAGTAAATACTATGTTCTATCGCCGTTTTCGAGTGATTGCTTGATAACGGGGAGGACGCTTTAAAGTTTCTCCCGAAATTCGAGCTACTCTTGATTACGTGCGTTGCATAAAAATTTATATTTTTTTCAATGTCGACCTCAGATCAGACGAGACAACCCGCTGAATTTAAGCATATAAATAAGCGGAGGAAAAGAAACCAACAGGGATTCCCTGAGTAACGGCGAGCGAAAAGGGAAGAGTCCAGCACCGAATCCCCTCATCTTTGGTGAGCGGGAAATGTGGTGTTTGGGAGTGAGCGTCTCGACGGCAGACTCTGCAGCAAGTCCCCCTGACCGGGGCTCTTTCCCAGAGTGGGTGCGAGGCCCATAGCTGCTAGGTCTCCGTCGAATGCGATCTCCTCGGAGTCGGGTTGCTTGGGAGTGCAGCCCTAAGCGGGTGGTAAACTCCACCTAAGACTAAATACTGCCGTGAGACCGATAGCAAACAAGTACCGTGAGGGAAAGTTGCAAAGAACTTTGAAGAGAGAGTTCAAGAGTACGTGAAACTGCTCAGAGGGAAACGGGTGGGCCCTCGAAATCCTGTGACTGAAGGATTCAGTGCTCGACTTGGTGTTGTAAAGGGTGGCGTTATCAGAATGGTATCCGGGATCGGACCTCTGCCCTTTATATGCATTTTGTAGAGTACGCATTTCTTTTCAGTCCGAAGGACGCCGCAACCGGTTGGCGGGACGGTTATGAGGGTTGTCGACGGCAGGTGGCCGGATCTTTAGATTTTCTTGATTTCCGGTTGTTAGCCAGACGACTCGAGCCGTACCCCGACCGTGGTGTCGCGAGGCCCGTTTTGGGCCTTTCCGTCTCCTCCTCGTGTGGCGAGTAGGCGTGGCAGGTGAGGCTTCGTAACTCGGTGCGCACCGGTTCACCGGTGGCACTGGGAGCGGAGTCCCCGTTGGCTGCGTAGTCTCGTATGGAGGCCGGCGGTTCGCGGCGAGTAGATCGGTCACCCACCCGACCCGTCTTGAAACACGGACCAAGGAGTCTAACATGTGTGCGAGTCAATGGGTCTCGCTAAAGCCCATAGGCGCAATGAAAGCAAAGGTGCTTCATGCACCGAGTCGGGATCCAGCCTTCTCGGAGGTTGGCGCACCGACGACCCGGAACGTCCTATTTATAGGTGTTGCGGAGTCTGAGCATACACGTTGGGACCCGAAAGATGGTGAACTATGCCCGGGCAGGACGAAGCCAGAGGAAACTCTGGTGGAGGTCCGCAGCGGTTCTGACGTGCAAATCGATCGTCAGACCCGTGTATAGCGGCGAAAGACCAATCGAACCATCTAGTAGCTGGTTCCCTCCGAAGTTTCCCTCAGGATAGCTGGCGCTCATTATATTCAGTCTCATCCGGTAAAGCGAATGATTAGAGGCCTTGGGGTCGAAACGACCTCAACCTATTCTCAAACTTTAAATGGGTGAGAAGTCCGCCTTGCATGACTGAAGGCCGGACGTCTTAGGATGAGAGTGCCCAGTGGGCCACTTTTGGTAA
>JANDEH010000165.1:0-26306 GCA_024610705.1 Tetragnatha versicolor
ATTCCGAACGAACTAAAGTACCCGACAGTTAATGCTTGGTACCGATCGATGCCTAATCGAATGGGCTTCAATGTATAAAACTCTCAAAGTGTTTGGAACAATATAACGAGCGCGATTGGAAAAGATTGACAACGGATTGTTGGGCGGGACCTCCAACGGAGACAGCGGGCGGCGAAAAAACCGTTGCTCGTTCCCCGTCGCCATTGTTCTACGTCGAAATTCAATTACTCCTAGTTCTTTTTCTGGCGGTTTACCACACTTGTATTTATATGATTATTACGCACCTCAAAACGTTCTTTAAGAGGGTTGTTTTTGCTAAGCGATCCGAGTGTTTGTTCGGAAGGTATTTTGAAAATAACGATATTGCTAGTTAAATTTGTGGACGCCCAACGAACTAGAATTTCGCAGTTTCCCCTTTCAAACAACAAACCATAAGTAGATTGAAACAATATACATTGGGTCTGGAAGCGTTTCGATTAGTTTAAATTGCTAGTTAAAATTTTCCACAGGAATAGCATTACAGCTTGGTTTTTGGGAAAAATCTCTGATAAAGTGGTATTTTTTGAAATTCATATTAGTATGAGCTGTAAAAACATTTTTATCTAAGACGGGTGAATGTTCCTTAAGCTTGTTTAGGGATTTATGTAGCGTCCAAGTTACCAGTTTCCACTTAAATGCACTCTTCATTCATTAGAAAACAGGGGTCTGGAAAACTCAAAAATTGAGGTATTTAAAATAAAAATTGGTACCTTTCCGAGTTCGATTATTGAAATATAGAGTTAATATTCAATTTATCAACTGTTATCAAGTTTTAATTTACAGTACTTTTCAAATTAGGACAAAAACTCTCCAAATGACAGCATTATGAATGATTTTGCAAATTTGCTCAAAATCAAATTAAAAACCATTCCGAGGCTAAACCCTCTTGCTATAACTTTGTCCGATAATTGTTCGAATTGAATCGAGTGTTTAAAACCCCTTAATTGGCTTAATTAGTTCATTTAGGTCAAGTTCAGTCTGGCAGTTCAATTTCCCAATGCTATTTTTCCGTAGGCGTGTTTAGTTAATTTATTTCTTAAATAAATCATCCAGCCTCTCGAAAAGCATCACGCAATGTAGAGAATTTCTTCCCCTTTCAGAAAATGTAAGTTATTAATCAGTGGGACTTTTTTAAGTTAATTAAAATTTGATTCCAATAAATCCAGTCAATGAGTACTTCGTTTATCTTTCGACCCTCTTCTTCGAGTGAAGATGGCAGCACCTTACAGTAACCTCTTAACAATGACGAAATACTCTGATGCGTGGCCCCTCCCACCATAGAAAAGGCAGGCTTCAAAGGGTTAAGAGCAATAGAATGGAAAGGGAGTTCCGGATTTTTGGGATACCAGTAATGCTTTCAGAAACTCGTTCTTTCAGAATAGTAAACTAGACATTCTGGGCTACGTGATGGTGTACTTCTTGTAATTTTAAACCGATGAGAAGTATTTTTTTTAGAGCGATAAAGCTAAGCTCCACCCACCTGGACCGAGATCAAAGGAGCGGAAAGAAGTGTTTAAGACCCTCCTTAACATAATTTTTTCGGGTTTTAAACTGTTCCATATTTAAGGCAATATTAATATGCAATTTTCTATCCGAAATTGGAGGCGTTACCATAAACAATAAAGGAATGACGATTAATTCGGTACCTTGCGTTGTAATTTTTTTTCCAGTTCATTGCAGATGTTAGATGGGAGCCCTATTTTAAACAATGGGGTCTAGTTAATTGATTATCTAAAACTGGGTTCGGGAGCTAGGAATTCTAAAAGTTTCAATACCGAAAAATTCAGGCTTTCTAGGAGAATCCAATCCACCCGATTTCTTTTAAGGGGAGTCGGAACCTTGTATACCTATCATGTTAAATTTACAAACTTTGTGTACCCTTTTCTGAAAAACTATTGCACATAAAAATCTCAAATTTTTAATATGCAATCAATGCACTCTAGTCTTCAAACAGACATGAGCTTCTATCAATATAATGTTAAGGCATTTTTTAAAAAAATAATGAGTGAGCCTCACTTAAAAATTCTGAAAAAACGTCATTTTTGTCTAAACAGGTCTAAAACAGGTTTAGCTGAAAATATTGGAAAAATGCTCATGTTAAAAGTACATCTGAAGAAGATATGGTGCAAATATGAGCTCAATACATACAGTAGATGCTGAGAAAAAGGTACACGCAGTTTTAAAAAGTTCATTTTGAGGGAAACGCATTTTAATGTTAAAATCTTCCCAGAAGAAATAGAGTTGTTGTGCTTTTAAAAGACAATTCAATGCACTTCTACTTTGATTTTATGCATTAATGAGGCATCGTTGTGAAGGTCATAAAATGTAGAATCTGGAACATTCAGAAAAACCTCAAAATCGAGTTTTTGAAGGTATCAAAGGTACCGACTCCCCTTAAGGGGACACAAGACATCTCGACAGCCAAAATACGTGAAATTTAGCTTACCAATTTCTTTCAGAAATATAAATAAAAATGCATTCCCATCTTTAAAATTTTTACAGAAAGCAGTCAAGATACTGTAGTTTATATATAACACAAGAAAAATAAAAAAAATTAAATATTTTAATATTTAAATTTAGAGTTAAAATGGACTTAGTTTCTACGATACATATTGACTAAGTGTTGTTAAGGTACATTTTTTAAAAAAACTACTGCACATTTTACTTTAAAATTTGGACCAGCTATAGATTATAACTTGATAGATAATAATAAGAATCCTTTTTGTTTTAGCTACATAACAATTAATTAAAAAAAATTTAAATTCGGGTTTCAAAAATCCATCAAATTTAAGACATAAAAAACCTTTTTTCTGTTGAAATATAACTCTGATAGTTTATTCGGAGGGTATTATTTTAGAAATTAGTAAGGTTTATATGTAGGGAAAATTTGGAATCTCTAACTATAATAGATTTTTTTAAAAGTGTACCAAAACATCGAAAAAGTTGAAACTGTGAAAAATGGAATTAAAGTTTTAAAGGCTTATAAAAAAATGTTACAAATACAAAAGTAAACGCGTTTTTTGACGGCTTTTCATATTTCAAAACTACACATATTTTTGGAAATTATGATTACGTTATACTTTTTTTGAAAAGCAAAATTGGAAAATCGAAAATTTGATGCATTTTATGTCATGTGTCCCCTTAACATACTAGACCTTAGGCTCCAATTTTTTTTAATAATAGGTTTTTGTTCAAAAACAACAGATGGGGCAAATTGATATACTTGAATGTGGGGGTACTTTGATGATACAAAGTTGATTTTTTACAAAAGTCGTTATATTTTATTTTCCATTAAACTTATTTATTTTTAATCAATATTCATGTTTTCTACCACAAAAATAGATATGAATTATTTTGGTGTGTTAAATTTTCCCACTTTCACTTAAGTAGCTTACAATTTTTTTTTAATTTTATGGTTCTTTTTTCTGGAAAACTCATATTAATATCCTTATCAACAATAAAACTGTTAATTTACATTTTTTATGGTAAAAGTATTTGTTATTCTTCACTTTTTGGGTTTTACTGACCCAAGGTCACGGTGGTCACCTTATTTTTGAATTACCCTGATTTCGGTAAAATCGGGTGGTGTTTGGTATCATTCTAGTGGACTCGTTCTCAGCTTTCATTTGGTGCTGAATTTCGTGACATGACGTTTGTTACATCAATTATAGGGGACTTGCGTATTTGGCATTCTATGCGTTTAAGTTCGAAAATCGGTCTAAACATTTAATTACGGATTCGAAAGGAAGCGTCTCTTTAACTACCCTAATTCCACTTGCAATTCATAACAGTTTCATTCTATAGAGGCGCATGGAAGTATTTTTTTGAAATGGATCGAAATTGGGGTACGTGAGAAAAACAGACGACGGAATAGTGAACCGATGGTTTTCGTGAACTCTTTTTTAATTCTTTCACGGCCCGATTTCTTTAGTGGCGACTTTTAAATAGAAACGTAGTGATGTTCTCCTCACTCAGAGGTACTTCAGCAATGCATTGGAAATATCTTTTGCCTGCCGTTTTCGCGAGAAAGAGTGTATGATTTTGACAAAAACCATTGTTGCCGACGATGACAATGAATCAAGTGTTGGCCAGCAGTGCTTTAACAATCGATCTTGCTATTCCGATCCCAACAAAGAATAGGTTTCCTAACAATGGAGACAACAATTGGAATTTGGTAGACTTCCGAGAATGAAGCAGTAGTTAGTTGAAATACTTGATAGTAACATCAGTGTTATAACAAGACGAGGTGCAACTTACCCTTCGGTCTTGGGATTCTTGAACTGTCACTGTGATTCCCCTAGGTATTTTGAAGCTTATGTATCCACTCGGGGGATGAAGGGTTGACCGCTCCACGAACTCTAGTTTTCTTTCGCGCTAGAGAAGTCCTCTGAAGGAGAAACCAGTTCTACAGGCTGTGTGTGTGTTGCGAAGAAAAGACGACTTTCTCTTGATGTTTTGGAGAAGGGATGCGGGTCTTTCTCTTCGGCGGTTGACAAGGAATATTTCGTGCTGGTCGGACTCCTCTTTTCTTCCTGTAATGAGAGAGAGGACTTAGAATTTTTTTCTTCTGTAATGGGAGAGAGAGTACTTAGAGAATTTTTTTTCTTCTTTTCCTTCTCAAAGTGAAGTGTAGTATCTGTTCTTATCAGACTTTGATATGTCTGGTAAGCGAGAGAGGGCGATCCAATGTTATAGCTACTTTTTAAAAGTATGAGCCCACCGAATCGAGAGTGTAAGGACTCGGGGACTCTTGCTGCAAACAGTATAAATACTGAATGCAACTACTGTTCAAAAATTGCTATAATATTGGATCGCCCACATTCGCGGGCTTACCAGATATTAAGCTGATAAGAACAGATACTACACTTTGATCTTAGCCAAAAGGCCGAGAAGCGATAACAATTCATTCACTTTCGTTTTCAAAAAATAGTTAAACCCGTCGAGACACGGGCAAAGCGGCTACAGAAAAAATCCTGTGAAAAAATCTCAAAAATTGACCATTTTACGGCCAAAACTTAAATTTTTACCCCAAGTTGCTATTGTTCGTTCCTCGCCTACTCTCTCTGAACTGTAGAAATTGACTTTCGTTTTTGGAAAAAAAAAATAAACAAAAGATGTGGGAGATTCCTAGTACCTTCCTCCGAAGATATCTTCTAATCTCCGTGAAACGTCCGCGCTAGGCGCGCCCGCTCAGGCCCCTGGCCCCCCCTCGGCCTTTGCCTCCGTCGAACCCCCTAGGTCGGCTATTGGAGGGAAGGCCGTACTCCTAGGCCGCCTCCCCCGGGTCCCCAGGCCCTCCCTCGCCTCCATTTCCCCATGCGCAGCAGGTCCTCATTCCGCGAAAGGTCCGGGAGCGTATCCCCGGCCGGAGTTCCTTTCCGCGCACGATTCCCCGCAGCCGATCTAAAAAGTGGTCTGAAAACCGAATATCCTAGGCTGGCTTCTCGCAGTGAGTCGTTCGAAGAGCCAGATATCGAATTTTCCAGTCCTCGTAACGCTAAGTTAAGGTGTTGCCACCTTCATCGTCCGATTTGGCCGTCTACCGTTTATGAGCGAGAAAGTCCCTTTAAAACACTCTTACCGCGTCTCTGACCCATAGCCCTTCGAGTGTGATGCCATAGCTCCCAGAATCTGGAATTTGAAATAATTGGAACGAATTTCCAGTCTTTGGCGACCGAGCGTTCTGGTTCCGAAAAATGTCCATTTTTCGCGTTTTCGGCACAATAGAAAATAAAATATCGTTTATCCGGCGAATGAAACTCAAAGCAAACCTCTAGATGTCCATCATATCCGATTTTTATACCAATCGAATAATAATTTAGGTAGTTACTAGAGTTTGAAAAAAAGTCGATACCATCCTCAAAAAACACAAGTCCGCAAATCCTAAAAAAATCGATAAATATTATTTAAAAAAATTATTTTGATTTTACTTTGAGTTCGGGACCGTTATGGCAAAGTTCTTCCAGAATTACGGGTTTCAATGGTGATATTTCCGTCTTCCTGGATTTTCTGGAGCAGAATGGAGCCAACTTGTCCTGAACGCGATTCACTCCAGTTCATTTCCCAACTTCGAGATCACCATTTAAATTCTAATTATTTCCCAGAAAAAAGCTTTATATATTTTGAAAGCTTATTAAAAATGCTAATGGGAACTCGAAATTGTTAGGGGATCGTGTAAAAATTGCGCTCTACAACCTGGTTTGAACGGTTATTTCGAAATCTCAAACTTTTTCCCAAATGGACCAAAAATCTCTTCATAAATTCATGAAAAAAATATTTGTTGTAGCTTGTTATTAGACGAGTAAAAGTACGTGTCGCACTAAGAAATCGCTCTGTTAGAATTCAAATCAGAATTTTTAACGACTTTTCGACTTTGTAAATTCGTATACGGCCCCCTAATTAACTTGAACCCCCGAAACTTTAATAGGTTTTAGAATTTGTGTCTGGCTCCAACATATTAAAATTTCGTGTCGATCTGCCAATATTAAGGCTTTCATTAAGCCTATAGTAGGCGATTTCCTGTGTCTTGTAAATTTTCAAAAAATCGCAGTTTGAAATGTTACCAACGGATTTTAATGAAATTTCAGTATGTTGTACAACTTTTAAAGACCTTTCAGAATTCGTATCGCACTAGTCGTTTCTAATTTTTTCCCCCGCCATTTCGGTAATTTATAGCTGTTTTAATTTGTATACGACCCCCCAACATCACCACATACCCCAAAAGTTAATAGAATCTTTAGGGTCGCACATTTAATGACATATTAAAATTTCAAAGTCATAGCTCAATTAGAACCCCTTCAATTCGCTAATAACCGTCCAACGAACTTTTCCTTTGTCTGGATCCATTGTTGCTAGAGGGGCAAACGGAAAGGAGCTTTAACCATACTTGTTCTTTATTGATCTTTCTGAAATTTTAGTATGTGGTGACTGGTCCCTTTGGTGACTTTTAGACACCAAGAACTAAGAGTTTGGGTTAATCAGTTGATTTTTAATTAATTAATTACGATTATAGCAGTTTTAAATTTCTGGAAGGCCCCCTAATCGAGATTTGATTACGAAATTCTAATAAAAGTTGCCCCGCTTATGCCCCTACAACGTATCAAAATTTCAAGTTGATTCTATTATTTTAACTATTTAAATCGTATTTTACAAGTTTAAAAAAAATCTTTTTCCAAAATCCGTTACTCGGATTCCGAACGAACTAAAGTACCCGACAGTTAATGCTTGGTACCGATCGATGCCTAATCGAATGGGCTTCAATGTATAAAACTCTCAAAGTGTTTGGAACAATATAACGAGCGCGATTGGGAAAAGATTGACAACGGATTGTTGGGCGGGACCTCCAACGGAGACAGCGGGCGGCGAAAAAACCGTTGCTCGTTCCCCGTCGCCATTGTTCTACGTCGAAATTCAATTACTCCTAGTTCTTTTTCTGGCGGTTTACCACACTTGTATTTATATGATTATTACGCACCTCAAAACGTTCTTTAAGAGGGTTGTTTTTGCTAAGCGATCCGAGTGTTTGTTCGGAAGGTATTTTGAAAATAACGATATTGCTAGTTAAATTTGTGGACGCCCAACGAACTAGAATTTCGCAGTTTCCCCTTTCAAACAACAAACCATAAGTAGATTGAAACAATATACATTGGGTCTGGAAGCGTTTCGATTAGTTTAAATTGCTAGTTAAAATTTTCCACAGGAATAGCATTACAGCTTGGTTTTTGGGAAAAATCTCTGATAAAGTGGTATTTTTTGAAATTCATATTAGTATGAGCTGTAAAACATTTTTATCTAAGACGGGTGAATGTTCCTTAAGCTTGTTAGGGATTTATGTAGCGTCCAAGTTACCAGTTTCCACTTAAATGCACTCTTCATTCATTAGAAAACAGGGGTCTGAAAACTCAAAAATTGAGGTATTTAAAATAAAAATTGGTACCTTTCCGAGTTCGATTATTGAAATATAGAGTTAATATTCAATTTATCAACTGTTATCAAGTTTTAATTTACAGTACTTTTCAAATTAGGACAAAAACTCTCCAAATGACAGCATTATGAATGATTTTGCAAATTTGCTCAAAATCAAATTAAAAACCATTCCGAGGCTAAACCCTCTTGCTATAACTTTGTCCGATAATTGTTCGAATTGAATCGAGTGTTTAAAACCCCTTAATTGGCTTAATTAGTTCATTTAGGTCAAGTTCAGTCTGGCAGTTCAATTTCCCAATGCTATTTTTCCGTAGGCGTGTTTAGTTAATTTATTTCTTAAATAAATCATCCAGCCTCTCGAAAAGCATCACGCAATGTAGAGAATTTCTTCCCCTTTCAGAAAATGTAAGTTATTAATCAGTGGGACTTTTTTAAGTTAATTAAAATTTGATTCCAATAAATCCAGTCAATGAGTACTTCGTTTATCTTTCGACCCTCTTCTTCGAGTGAAGATGGCAGCACCTTACAGTAACCTCTTAACAATGACGAAATACTCTGATGCGTGGCCCCTCCCACCATAGAAAAGGCAGGCTTCAAAGGGTTAAGAGCAATAGAATGGAAAGGGAGTTCCGGATTTTTGGGATACCAGTAATGCTTTCAGAAACTCGTTCTTTCAGAATAGTAAACTAGACATTCTGGGCTACGTGATGGTGTACTTCTTGTAATTTTAAACCGATGAGAAGTATTTTTTTTAGAGCGATAAAGCTAAGCTCCACCCACCTGGACCGAGATCAAAGGAGCGGAAAGAAGTGTTTAAGACCCTCCTTAACATAATTTTTTCGGGTTTTAAACTGTTCCATATTTAAGGCAATATTAATATGCAATTTTCTATCCGAAATTGGAGGCGTTACCATAAACAATAAAGGAATGACGATTAATTCGGTACCTTGCGTTGTAATTTTTTTTCCAGTTCATTGCAGATGTTAGATGGGAGCCCTATTTTAAACAATGGGGTCTAGTTAATTGATTATCTAAAACTGGGTTCGGGAGCTAGGAATTCTAAAAGTTTCAATACCGAAAAATTCAGGCTTTCTAGGAGAATCCAATCCACCCGATTTCTTTTAAGGGGAGTCGGAACCTTGTATACCTATCATGTTAAATTTACAAACTTTGTGTACCCTTTTCTGAAAAACTATTGCACATAAAAATCTCAAATTTTTAATATGCAATCAATGCACTCTAGTCTTCAAACAGACATGAGCTTCTATCAATATAATGTTAAGGCATTTTTTAAAAAAATAATGAGTGAGCCTCACTTAAAAATTCTGAAAAAACGTCATTTTTGTCTAAACAGGTCTAAAACAGGTTTAGCTGAAAATATTGGAAAAATGCTCATGTTAAAAGTACATCTGAAGAAGATATGGTGCAAATATGAGCTCAATACATACAGTAGATGCTGAGAAAAAGGTACACGCAGTTTTAAAAAGTTCATTTTGAGGGAAACGCATTTTAATGTTAAAATCTTCCCAGAAGAAATAGAGTTGTTGTGCTTTTAAAAGACAATTCAATGCACTTCTACTTTGATTTTATGCATTAATGAGGCATCGTTGTGAAGGTCATAAAATGTAGAATCTGGAACATTCAGAAAAACCTCAAAATCGAGTTTTTGAAGGTATCAAAGGTACCGACTCCCCTTAAGGGGACACAAGACATCTCGACAGCCAAAATACGTGAAATTTAGCTTACCAATTTCTTTCAGAAATATAAATAAAAATGCATTCCCATCTTTAAAATTTTTACAGAAAGCAGTCAAGATACTGTAGTTTATATATAACACAAGAAAAATAAAAAAAATTAAATATTTTAATATTTAAATTTAGAGTTAAAATGGACTTAGTTTCTACGATACATATTGACTAAGTGTTGTTAAGGTACATTTTTTAAAAAAACTACTGCACATTTTACTTTAAAATTTGGACCAGCTATAGATTATAACTTGATAGATAATAATAAGAATCCTTTTTGTTTTAGCTACATAACAATTAATTAAAAAAAATTTAAATTCGGGTTTCAAAAATCCATCAAATTTAAGACATAAAAAACCTTTTTTCTGTTGAAATATAACTCTGATAGTTTATTCGGAGGGTATTATTTTAGAAATTAGTAAGGTTTATATGTAGGGAAAATTTGGAATCTCTAACTATAATAGATTTTTTTAAAAGTGTACCAAAACATCGAAAAAGTTGAAACTGTGAAAAATGGAATTAAAGTTTTAAAGGCTTATAAAAAAATGTTACAAATACAAAAGTAAACGCGTTTTTTGACGGCTTTTCATATTTCAAAACTACACATATTTTTGGAAATTATGATTACGTTATACTTTTTTTGAAAAGCAAAATTGGAAAATCGAAAATTTGATGCATTTTATGTCATGTGTCCCCTTAACATACTAGACCTTAGGCTCCAATTTTTTTTAATAATAGGTTTTTGTTCAAAAACAACAGATGGGGCAAATTGATATACTTGAATGTGGGGGTACTTTGATGATACAAAGTTGATTTTTTACAAAAGTCGTTATATTTTATTTTCCATTAAACTTATTTATTTTTAATCAATATTCATGTTTTCTACCACAAAAATAGATATGAATTATTTTGGTGTGTTAAATTTTCCCACTTTCACTTAAGTAGCTTACAATTTTTTTTTAATTTTATGGTTCTTTTTTCTGGAAAACTCATATTAATATCCTTATCAACAATAAAACTGTTAATTTACATTTTTTATGGTAAAAGTATTTGTTATTCTTCACTTTTTGGGTTTTACTGACCCAAGGTCACGGTGGTCACCTTATTTTTGAATTACCCTGATTTCGGTAAAATCGGGTGGTGTTTGGTATCATTCTAGTGGACTCGTTCTCAGCTTTCATTTGGTGCTGAATTTCGTGACATGACGTTTGTTACATCAATTATAGGGGACTTGCGTATTTGGCATTCTATGCGTTTAAGTTCGAAAATCGGTCTAAACATTTAATTACGGATTCGAAAGGAAGCGTCTCTTTAACTACCCTAATTCCACTTGCAATTCATAACAGTTTCATTCTATAGAGGCGCATGGAAGTATTTTTTTGAAATGGATCGAAATTGGGGTACGTGAGAAAAACAGACGACGGAATAGTGAACCGATGGTTTTCGTGAACTCTTTTTTAATTCTTTCACGGCCCGATTTCTTTAGTGGCGACTTTTAAATAGAAACGTAGTGATGTTCTCCTCACTCAGAGGTACTTCAGCAATGCATTGGAAATATCTTTTGCCTGCCGTTTTCGCGAGAAAGAGTGTATGATTTTGACAAAAACCATTGTTGCCGACGATGACAATGAATCAAGTGTTGGCCAGCAGTGCTTTAACAATCGATCTTGCTATTCCGATCCCAACAAAGAATAGGTTTCCTAACAATGGAGACAACAATTGGAATTTGGTAGACTTCCGAGAATGAAGCAGTAGTTAGTTGAAATACTTGATAGTAACATCAGTGTTATAACAAGACGAGGTGCAACTTACCCTTCGGTCTTGGGATTCTTGAACTGTCACTGTGATTCCCCTAGGTATTTTGAAGCTTATGTATCCACTCGGGGGATGAAGGGTTGACCGCTCCACGAACTCTAGTTTTCTTTCGCGCTAGAGAAGTCCTCTGAAGGAGAAACCAGTTCTACAGGCTGTGTGTGTTGCGAAGAAAAGACGACTTTCTCTTGATGTTTTGGAGAAGGGATGCGGGTCTTTCTCTTCGGCGGTTGACAAGGAATATTTCGTGCTGGTCGGACTCCTCTTTTCTTCCTGTAATGAGAGAGAGGACTTAGAATTTTTTTCTTCTGTAATGGGAGAGAGAGTACTTAGAGAATTTTTTTTCTTCTTTTCCTTCTCAAAGTGAAGTGTAGTATCTGTTCTTATCAGACTTTGATATGTCTGGTAAGCGAGAGAGGGCGATCCAATGTTATAGCTACTTTTTAAAAGTATGAGCCCACCGAATCGAGAGTGTAAGGACTCGGGGACTCTTGCTGCAAACAGTATAAATACTGAATGCAACTACTGTTCAAAAATTGCTATAATATTGGATCGCCCACATTCGCGGGCTTACCAGATATTAAGCTGATAAGAACAGATACTACACTTTGATCTTAGCCAAAAGGCCGAGAAGCGATAACAATTCATTCACTTTCGTTTTCAAAAAATAGTTAAACCCGTCGAGACACGGGCAAAGCGGCTACAGAAAAAATCCTGTGAAAAAATCTCAAAAATTGACCATTTTACGGCCAAAACTTAAATTTTTACCCCAAGTTGCTATTGTTCGTTCCTCGCCTACTCTCTCTGAACTGTAGAAATTGACTTTCGTTTTTGGAAAAAAAAATAAACAAAAGATGTGGGAGATTCCTAGTACCTTCCTCCGAAGATATCTTCTAATCTCCGTGAAACGTCCGCGCTAGGCGCGCCCGCTCAGGCCCCTGGCCCCCCCTCGGCCTTTGCCTCCGTCGAACCCCCTAGGTCGGCTATTGGAGGGAAGGCCGTACTCCTAGGCCGCCTCCCCCGGGTCCCCAGGCCCTCCCTCGCCTCCATTTCCCCATGCGCAGCAGGTCCTCATTCCGCGAAAGGTCCGGGAGCGTATCCCCGGCCGGAGTTCCTTTCCGCGCACGATTCCCCGCAGCCGATCTAAAAAGTGGTCTGAAAACCGAATATCCTAGGCTGGCTTCTCGCAGTGAGTCGTTCGAAGAGCCAGATATCGAATTTTCCAGTCCTCGTAACGCTAAGTTAAGGTGTTGCCACCTTCATCGTCCGATTTGGCCGTCTACCGTTTATGAGCGAGAAAGTCCCTTTAAAACACTCTTACCGCGTCTCTGACCCATAGCCCTTCGAGTGTGATGCCATAGCTCCCAGAATCTGGAATTTGAAATAATTGGAACGAATTTCCAGTCTTTGGCGACCGAGCGTTCTGGTTCCGAAAAATGTCCATTTTTCGCGTTTTCGGCACAATAGAAAATAAAATATCGTTTATCCGGCGAATGAAACTCAAAGCAAACCTCTAGATGTCCATCATATCCGATTTTTATACCAATCGAATAATAATTTAGGTAGTTACTAGAGTTTGAAAAAAAGTCGATACCATCCTCAAAAAACACAAGTCCGCAAATCCTAAAAAAATCGATAAATATTATTTAAAAAAATTATTTTGATTTTACTTTGAGTTCGGGACCGTTATGGCAAAGTTCTTCCAGAATTACGGGTTTCAATGGTGATATTTCCGTCTTCCTGGATTTTCTGGAGCAGAATGGAGCCAACTTGTCCTGAACGCGATTCACTCCAGTTCATTTCCCAACTTCGAGATCACCATTTAAATTCTAATTATTTCCCAGAAAAAAGCTTTATATATTTTGAAAGCTTATTAAAAATGCTAATGGGAACTCGAAATTGTTAGGGGATCGTGTAAAAATTGCGCTCTACAACCTGGTTTGAACGGTTATTTCGAAATCTCAAACTTTTTCCCAAATGGACCAAAAATCTCTTCATAAATTCATGAAAAAAATATTTGTTGTAGCTTGTTATTAGACGAGTAAAAGTACGTGTCGCACTAAGAAATCGCTCTGTTAGAATTCAAATCAGAATTTTTAACGACTTTTCGACTTTGTAAATTCGTATACGGCCCCCTAATTAACTTGAACCCCCGAAACTTTAATAGGTTTTAGAATTTGTGTCTGGCTCCAACATATTAAAATTTCGTGTCGATCTGCCAATATTAAGGCTTTCATTAAGCCTATAGTAGGCGATTTCCTGTGTCTTGTAAATTTTCAAAAAATCGCAGTTTGAAATGTTACCAACGGATTTTAATGAAATTTCAGTATGTTGTACAACTTTTAAAGACCTTTCAGAATTCGTATCGCACTAGTCGTTTCTAATTTTTTCCCCCGCCATTTCGGTAATTTATAGCTGTTTTAATTTGTATACGACCCCCCAACATCACCACATACCCCAAAAGTTAATAGAATCTTTAGGGTCGCACATTTAATGACATATTAAAATTTCAAAGTCATAGCTCAATTAGAACCCCTTCAATTCGCTAATAACCGTCCAACGAACTTTTCCTTTGTCTGGATCCATTGTTGCTAGAGGGGCAAACGGAAAGGAGCTTTAACCATACTTGTTCTTTATTGATCTTTCTGAAATTTTAGTATGTGGTGACTGGTCCCTTTGGTGACTTTTAGACACCAAGAACTAAGAGTTTGGGTTAATCAGTTGATTTTTAATTAATTAATTACGATTATAGCAGTTTTAAATTTCTGGAAGGCCCCCTAATCGAGATTTGATTACGAAATTCTAATAAAAGTTGCCCCGCTTATGCCCCTACAACGTATCAAAATTTCAAGTTGATTCTATTATTTTAACTATTTAAATCGTATTTTACAAGTTTAAAAAAAATCTTTTTCCAAAATCCGTTACTCGGATTCCGAACGAACTAAAGTACCCGACAGTTAATGCTTGGTACCGATCGATGCCTAATCGAATGGGCTTCAATGTATAAAACTCTCAAAGTGTTTGGAACAATATAACGAGCGCGATTGGGAAAAGATTGACAACGGATTGTTGGGCGGGACCTCCAACGGAGACAGCGGGCGGCGAAAAAACCGTTGCTCGTTCCCCGTCGCCATTGTTCTACGTCGAAATTCAATTACTCCTAGTTCTTTTTCTGGCGGTTTACCACACTTGTATTTATATGATTATTACGCACCTCAAAACGTTCTTTAAGAGGGTTGTTTTTGCTAAGCGATCCGAGTGTTTGTTCGGAAGGTATTTTGAAAATAACGATATTGCTAGTTAAATTTGTGGACGCCCAACGAACTAGAATTTCGCAGTTTCCCCTTTCAAACAACAAACCATAAGTAGATTGAAACAATATACATTGGGTCTGGAAGCGTTTCGATTAGTTTAAATTGCTAGTTAAAATTTTCCACAGGAATAGCATTACAGCTTGGTTTTTGGGAAAAATCTCTGATAAAGTGGTATTTTTTGAAATTCATATTAGTATGAGCTGTAAAACATTTTTATCTAAGACGGGTGAATGTTCCTTAAGCTTGTTAGGGATTTATGTAGCGTCCAAGTTACCAGTTTCCACTTAAATGCACTCTTCATTCATTAGAAAACAGGGGTCTGAAAACTCAAAAATTGAGGTATTTAAAATAAAAATTGGTACCTTTCCGAGTTCGATTATTGAAATATAGAGTTAATATTCAATTTATCAACTGTTATCAAGTTTTAATTTACAGTACTTTTCAAATTAGGACAAAAACTCTCCAAATGACAGCATTATGAATGATTTTGCAAATTTGCTCAAAATCAAATTAAAAACCATTCCGAGGCTAAACCCTCTTGCTATAACTTTGTCCGATAATTGTTCGAATTGAATCGAGTGTTTAAAACCCCTTAATTGGCTTAATTAGTTCATTTAGGTCAAGTTCAGTCTGGCAGTTCAATTTCCCAATGCTATTTTTCCGTAGGCGTGTTTAGTTAATTTATTTCTTAAATAAATCATCCAGCCTCTCGAAAAGCATCACGCAATGTAGAGAATTTCTTCCCCTTTCAGAAAATGTAAGTTATTAATCAGTGGGACTTTTTTAAGTTAATTAAAATTTGATTCCAATAAATCCAGTCAATGAGTACTTCGTTTATCTTTCGACCCTCTTCTTCGAGTGAAGATGGCAGCACCTTACAGTAACCTCTTAACAATGACGAAATACTCTGATGCGTGGCCCCTCCCACCATAGAAAAGGCAGGCTTCAAAGGGTTAAGAGCAATAGAATGGAAAGGGAGTTCCGGATTTTTGGGATACCAGTAATGCTTTCAGAAACTCGTTCTTTCAGAATAGTAAACTAGACATTCTGGGCTACGTGATGGTGTACTTCTTGTAATTTTAAACCGATGAGAAGTATTTTTTTTAGAGCGATAAAGCTAAGCTCCACCCACCTGGACCGAGATCAAAGGAGCGGAAAGAAGTGTTTAAGACCCTCCTTAACATAATTTTTTCGGGTTTTAAACTGTTCCATATTTAAGGCAATATTAATATGCAATTTTCTATCCGAAATTGGAGGCGTTACCATAAACAATAAAGGAATGACGATTAATTCGGTACCTTGCGTTGTAATTTTTTTTCCAGTTCATTGCAGATGTTAGATGGGAGCCCTATTTTAAACAATGGGGTCTAGTTAATTGATTATCTAAAACTGGGTTCGGGAGCTAGGAATTCTAAAAGTTTCAATACCGAAAAATTCAGGCTTTCTAGGAGAATCCAATCCACCCGATTTCTTTTAAGGGGAGTCGGAACCTTGTATACCTATCATGTTAAATTTACAAACTTTGTGTACCCTTTTCTGAAAAACTATTGCACATAAAAATCTCAAATTTTTAATATGCAATCAATGCACTCTAGTCTTCAAACAGACATGAGCTTCTATCAATATAATGTTAAGGCATTTTTTAAAAAAATAATGAGTGAGCCTCACTTAAAAATTCTGAAAAAACGTCATTTTTGTCTAAACAGGTCTAAAACAGGTTTAGCTGAAAATATTGGAAAAATGCTCATGTTAAAAGTACATCTGAAGAAGATATGGTGCAAATATGAGCTCAATACATACAGTAGATGCTGAGAAAAAGGTACACGCAGTTTTAAAAAGTTCATTTTGAGGGAAACGCATTTTAATGTTAAAATCTTCCCAGAAGAAATAGAGTTGTTGTGCTTTTAAAAGACAATTCAATGCACTTCTACTTTGATTTTATGCATTAATGAGGCATCGTTGTGAAGGTCATAAAATGTAGAATCTGGAACATTCAGAAAAACCTCAAAATCGAGTTTTTGAAGGTATCAAAGGTACCGACTCCCCTTAAGGGGACACAAGACATCTCGACAGCCAAAATACGTGAAATTTAGCTTACCAATTTCTTTCAGAAATATAAATAAAAATGCATTCCCATCTTTAAAATTTTTACAGAAAGCAGTCAAGATACTGTAGTTTATATATAACACAAGAAAAATAAAAAAAATTAAATATTTTAATATTTAAATTTAGAGTTAAAATGGACTTAGTTTCTACGATACATATTGACTAAGTGTTGTTAAGGTACATTTTTTAAAAAAACTACTGCACATTTTACTTTAAAATTTGGACCAGCTATAGATTATAACTTGATAGATAATAATAAGAATCCTTTTTGTTTTAGCTACATAACAATTAATTAAAAAAAATTTAAATTCGGGTTTCAAAAATCCATCAAATTTAAGACATAAAAAACCTTTTTTCTGTTGAAATATAACTCTGATAGTTTATTCGGAGGGTATTATTTTAGAAATTAGTAAGGTTTATATGTAGGGAAAATTTGGAATCTCTAACTATAATAGATTTTTTTAAAAGTGTACCAAAACATCGAAAAAGTTGAAACTGTGAAAAATGGAATTAAAGTTTTAAAGGCTTATAAAAAAATGTTACAAATACAAAAGTAAACGCGTTTTTTGACGGCTTTTCATATTTCAAAACTACACATATTTTTGGAAATTATGATTACGTTATACTTTTTTTGAAAAGCAAAATTGGAAAATCGAAAATTTGATGCATTTTATGTCATGTGTCCCCTTAACATACTAGACCTTAGGCTCCAATTTTTTTTAATAATAGGTTTTTGTTCAAAAACAACAGATGGGGCAAATTGATATACTTGAATGTGGGGGTACTTTGATGATACAAAGTTGATTTTTTACAAAAGTCGTTATATTTTATTTTCCATTAAACTTATTTATTTTTAATCAATATTCATGTTTTCTACCACAAAAATAGATATGAATTATTTTGGTGTGTTAAATTTTCCCACTTTCACTTAAGTAGCTTACAATTTTTTTTTAATTTTATGGTTCTTTTTTCTGGAAAACTCATATTAATATCCTTATCAACAATAAAACTGTTAATTTACATTTTTTATGGTAAAAGTATTTGTTATTCTTCACTTTTTGGGTTTTACTGACCCAAGGTCACGGTGGTCACCTTATTTTTGAATTACCCTGATTTCGGTAAAATCGGGTGGTGTTTGGTATCATTCTAGTGGACTCGTTCTCAGCTTTCATTTGGTGCTGAATTTCGTGACATGACGTTTGTTACATCAATTATAGGGGACTTGCGTATTTGGCATTCTATGCGTTTAAGTTCGAAAATCGGTCTAAACATTTAATTACGGATTCGAAAGGAAGCGTCTCTTTAACTACCCTAATTCCACTTGCAATTCATAACAGTTTCATTCTATAGAGGCGCATGGAAGTATTTTTTTGAAATGGATCGAAATTGGGGTACGTGAGAAAAACAGACGACGGAATAGTGAACCGATGGTTTTCGTGAACTCTTTTTTAATTCTTTCACGGCCCGATTTCTTTAGTGGCGACTTTTAAATAGAAACGTAGTGATGTTCTCCTCACTCAGAGGTACTTCAGCAATGCATTGGAAATATCTTTTGCCTGCCGTTTTCGCGAGAAAGAGTGTATGATTTTGACAAAAACCATTGTTGCCGACGATGACAATGAATCAAGTGTTGGCCAGCAGTGCTTTAACAATCGATCTTGCTATTCCGATCCCAACAAAGAATAGGTTTCCTAACAATGGAGACAACAATTGGAATTTGGTAGACTTCCGAGAATGAAGCAGTAGTTAGTTGAAATACTTGATAGTAACATCAGTGTTATAACAAGACGAGGTGCAACTTACCCTTCGGTCTTGGGATTCTTGAACTGTCACTGTGATTCCCCTAGGTATTTTGAAGCTTATGTATCCACTCGGGGGATGAAGGGTTGACCGCTCCACGAACTCTAGTTTTCTTTCGCGCTAGAGAAGTCCTCTGAAGGAGAAACCAGTTCTACAGGCTGTGTGTGTGTTGCGAAGAAAAGACGACTTTCTCTTGATGTTTTGGAGAAGGGATGCGGGTCTTTCTCTTCGGCGGTTGACAAGGAATATTTCGTGCTGGTCGGACTCCTCTTTTCTTCCTGTAATGAGAGAGAGGACTTAGAATTTTTTTCTTCTGTAATGGGAGAGAGAGTACTTAGAGAATTTTTTTTCTTCTTTTCCTTCTCAAAGTGAAGTGTAGTATCTGTTCTTATCAGACTTTGATATGTCTGGTAAGCGAGAGAGGGCGATCCAATGTTATAGCTACTTTTTAAAAGTATGAGCCCACCGAATCGAGAGTGTAAGGACTCGGGGACTCTTGCTGCAAACAGTATAAATACTGAATGCAACTACTGTTCAAAAATTGCTATAATATTGGATCGCCCACATTCGCGGGCTTACCAGATATTAAGCTGATAAGAACAGATACTACACTTTGATCTTAGCCAAAAGGCCGAGAAGCGATAACAATTCATTCACTTTCGTTTTCAAAAAATAGTTAAACCCGTCGAGACACGGGCAAAGCGGCTACAGAAAAAATCCTGTGAAAAAATCTCAAAAATTGACCATTTTACGGCCAAAACTTAAATTTTTACCCCAAGTTGCTATTGTTCGTTCCTCGCCTACTCTCTCTGAACTGTAGAAATTGACTTTCGTTTTTGGAAAAAAAAATAAACAAAAGATGTGGGAGATTCCTAGTACCTTCCTCCGAAGATATCTTCTAATCTCCGTGAAACGTCCGCGCTAGGCGCGCCCGCTCAGGCCCCTGGCCCCCCCTCGGCCTTTGCCTCCGTCGAACCCCCTAGGTCGGCTATTGGAGGGAAGGCCGTACTCCTAGGCCGCCTCCCCCGGGTCCCCAGGCCCTCCCTCGCCTCCATTTCCCCATGCGCAGCAGGTCCTCATTCCGCGAAAGGTCCGGGAGCGTATCCCCGGCCGGAGTTCCTTTCCGCGCACGATTCCCCGCAGCCGATCTAAAAAGTGGTCTGAAAACCGAATATCCTAGGCTGGCTTCTCGCAGTGAGTCGTTCGAAGAGCCAGATATCGAATTTTCCAGTCCTCGTAACGCTAAGTTAAGGTGTTGCCACCTTCATCGTCCGATTTGGCCGTCTACCGTTTATGAGCGAGAAAGTCCCTTTAAAACACTCTTACCGCGTCTCTGACCCATAGCCCTTCGAGTGTGATGCCATAGCTCCCAGAATCTGGAATTTGAAATAATTGGAACGAATTTCCAGTCTTTGGCGACCGAGCGTTCTGGTTCCGAAAAATGTCCATTTTTCGCGTTTTCGGCACAATAGAAAATAAAATATCGTTTATCCGGCGAATGAAACTCAAAGCAAACCTCTAGATGTCCATCATATCCGATTTTTATACCAATCGAATAATAATTTAGGTAGTTACTAGAGTTTGAAAAAAAGTCGATACCATCCTCAAAAAACACAAGTCCGCAAATCCTAAAAAAATCGATAAATATTATTTAAAAAAATTATTTTGATTTTACTTTGAGTTCGGGACCGTTATGGCAAAGTTCTTCCAGAATTACGGGTTTCAATGGTGATATTTCCGTCTTCCTGGATTTTCTGGAGCAGAATGGAGCCAACTTGTCCTGAACGCGATTCACTCCAGTTCATTTCCCAACTTCGAGATCACCATTTAAATTCTAATTATTTCCCAGAAAAAAGCTTTATATATTTTGAAAGCTTATTAAAAATGCTAATGGGAACTCGAAATTGTTAGGGGATCGTGTAAAAATTGCGCTCTACAACCTGGTTTGAACGGTTATTTCGAAATCTCAAACTTTTTCCCAAATGGACCAAAAATCTCTTCATAAATTCATGAAAAAAATATTTGTTGTAGCTTGTTATTAGACGAGTAAAAGTACGTGTCGCACTAAGAAATCGCTCTGTTAGAATTCAAATCAGAATTTTTAACGACTTTTCGACTTTGTAAATTCGTATACGGCCCCCTAATTAACTTGAACCCCCGAAACTTTAATAGGTTTTAGAATTTGTGTCTGGCTCCAACATATTAAAATTTCGTGTCGATCTGCCAATATTAAGGCTTTCATTAAGCCTATAGTAGGCGATTTCCTGTGTCTTGTAAATTTTCAAAAAATCGCAGTTTGAAATGTTACCAACGGATTTTAATGAAATTTCAGTATGTTGTACAACTTTTAAAGACCTTTCAGAATTCGTATCGCACTAGTCGTTTCTAATTTTTTCCCCCGCCATTTCGGTAATTTATAGCTGTTTTAATTTGTATACGACCCCCCAACATCACCACATACCCCAAAAGTTAATAGAATCTTTAGGGTCGCACATTTAATGACATATTAAAATTTCAAAGTCATAGCTCAATTAGAACCCCTTCAATTCGCTAATAACCGTCCAACGAACTTTTCCTTTGTCTGGATCCATTGTTGCTAGAGGGGCAAACGGAAAGGAGCTTTAACCATACTTGTTCTTTATTGATCTTTCTGAAATTTTAGTATGTGGTGACTGGTCCCTTTGGTGACTTTTAGACACCAAGAACTAAGAGTTTGGGTTAATCAGTTGATTTTTAATTAATTAATTACGATTATAGCAGTTTTAAATTTCTGGAAGGCCCCCTAATCGAGATTTGATTACGAAATTCTAATAAAAGTTGCCCCGCTTATGCCCCTACAACGTATCAAAATTTCAAGTTGATTCTATTATTTTAACTATTTAAATCGTATTTTACAAGTTTAAAAAAAATCTTTTTCCAAAATCCGTTACTCGGATTCCGAACGAACTAAAGTACCCGACAGTTAATGCTTGGTACCGATCGATGCCTAATCGAATGGGCTTCAATGTATAAAACTCTCAAAGTGTTTGGAACAATATAACGAGCGCGATTGGGAAAAGATTGACAACGGATTGTTGGGCGGGACCTCCAACGGAGACAGCGGGCGGCGAAAAAACCGTTGCTCGTTCCCCGTCGCCATTGTTCTACGTCGAAATTCAATTACTCCTAGTTCTTTTTCTGGCGGTTTACCACACTTGTATTTATATGATTATTACGCACCTCAAAACGTTCTTTAAGAGGGTTGTTTTTGCTAAGCGATCCGAGTGTTTGTTCGGAAGGTATTTTGAAAATAACGATATTGCTAGTTAAATTTGTGGACGCCCAACGAACTAGAATTTCGCAGTTTCCCCTTTCAAACAACAAACCATAAGTAGATTGAAACAATATACATTGGGTCTGGAAGCGTTTCGATTAGTTTAAATTGCTAGTTAAAATTTTCCACAGGAATAGCATTACAGCTTGGTTTTTGGGAAAAATCTCTGATAAAGTGGTATTTTTTGAAATTCATATTAGTATGAGCTGTAAAACATTTTTATCTAAGACGGGTGAATGTTCCTTAAGCTTGTTAGGGATTTATGTAGCGTCCAAGTTACCAGTTTCCACTTAAATGCACTCTTCATTCATTAGAAAACAGGGGTCTGAAAACTCAAAAATTGAGGTATTTAAAATAAAAAATTGGTACCTTTCCGAGTTCGATTATTGAAATATAGAGTTAATATTCAATTTATCAACTGTTATCAAGTTTTAATTTACAGTACTTTTCAAATTAGGACAAAAACTCTCCAAATGACAGCATTATGAATGATTTTGCAAATTTGCTCAAAATCAAATTAAAAACCATTCCGAGGCTAAACCCTCTTGCTATAACTTTGTCCGATAATTGTTCGAATTGAATCGAGTGTTTAAAACCCCTTAATTGGCTTAATTAGTTCATTTAGGTCAAGTTCAGTCTGGCAGTTCAATTTCCCAATGCTATTTTTCCGTAGGCGTGTTTAGTTAATTTATTTCTTAAATAAATCATCCAGCCTCTCGAAAAGCATCACGCAATGTAGAGAATTTCTTCCCCTTTCAGAAAATGTAAGTTATTAATCAGTGGGACTTTTTTAAGTTAATTAAAATTTGATTCCAATAAATCCAGTCAATGAGTACTTCGTTTATCTTTCGACCCTCTTCTTCGAGTGAAGATGGCAGCACCTTACAGTAACCTCTTAACAATGACGAAATACTCTGATGCGTGGCCCCTCCCACCATAGAAAAGGCAGGCTTCAAAGGGTTAAGAGCAATAGAATGGAAAGGGAGTTCCGGATTTTTGGGATACCAGTAATGCTTTCAGAAACTCGTTCTTTCAGAATAGTAAACTAGACATTCTGGGCTACGTGATGGTGTACTTCTTGTAATTTTAAAACCGATGAGAAGTATTTTTTTTAGAGCGATAAAGCTAAGCTCCACCCACCTGGACCGAGATCAAAGGAGCGGAAAGAAGTGTTTAAGACCCTCCTTAACATAATTTTTTCGGGTTTTAAACTGTTCCATATTTAAGGCAATATTAATATGCAATTTTCTATCCGAAATTGGAGGCGTTACCATAAACAATAAAGGAATGACGATTAATTCGGTACCTTGCGTTGTAATTTTTTTTTCCAGTTCATTGCAGATGTTAGATGGGAGCCCTATTTTAAACAATGGGGTCTAGTTAATTGATTATCTAAAACTGGGTTCGGGAGCTAGGAATTCTAAAAGTTTCAATACCGAAAAATTCAGGCTTTCTAGGAGAATCCAATCCACCCGATTTCTTTTAAGGGGAGTCGGAACCTTGTATACCTATCATGTTAAATTTACAAACTTTGTGTACCCTTTTCTGAAAAACTATTGCACATAAAAATCTCAAATTTTTAATATGCAATCAATGCACTCTAGTCTTCAAACAGACATGAGCTTCTATCAATATAATGTTAAGGCATTTTTTAAAAAAATAATGAGTGAGCCTCACTTAAAAATTCTGAAAAAACGTCATTTTTGTCTAAACAGGTCTAAAACAGGTTTAGCTGAAAATATTGGAAAAATGCTCATGTTAAAAGTACATCTGAAGAAGATATGGTGCAAATATGAGCTCAATACATACAGTAGATGCTGAGAAAAAGGTACAACGCAGTTTTAAAAAGTTCATTTTGAGGGAAACGCATTTTAATGTTAAAATCTTCCCAGAAGAAATAGAGTTGTTGTGCTTTTAAAAGACAATTCAATGCACTTCTACTTTGATTTTATGCATTAATGAGGCATCGTTGTGAAGGTCATAAAATGTAGAATCTGGAACATTCAGAAAAACCTCAAAATCGAGTTTTTGAAGGTATCAAAGGTACCGACTCCCCTTAAGGGGACACAAGACATCTCGACAGCCAAAATACGTGAAATTTAGCTTACCAATTTCTTTCAGAAATATAAATAAAAATGCATTCCCATCTTTAAAATTTTTACAGAAAGCAGTCAAGATACTGTAGTTTATATATAACACAAGAAAAATAAAAAAAATTAAATATTTTAATATTTAAATTTAGAGTTAAAATGGACTTAGTTTCTACGATACATATTGACTAAGTGTTGTTAAGGTACATTTTTTAAAAAAACTACTGCACATTTTACTTTAAAATTTGGACCAGCTATAGATTATAACTTGATAGATAATAATAAGAATCCTTTTTGTTTTAGCTACATAACAATTAATTAAAAAAAATTTAAATTCGGGTTTCAAAAATCCATCAAATTTAAGACATAAAAAACCTTTTTTTCTGTTGAAATATAACTCTGATAGTTTATTCGGAGGGTATTATTTTAGAAATTAGTAAGGTTTATATGTAGGGAAAATTTGGAATCTCTAACTATAATAGATTTTTTTAAAAGTGTACCAAAACATCGAAAAAGTTGAAACTGTGAAAAATGGAATTAAAGTTTTAAAGGCTTATAAAAAAATGTTACAAATACAAAAGTAAACGCGTTTTTTGACGGCTTTTCATATTTCAAAACTACACATATTTTTGGAAATTATGATTACGTTATACTTTTTTTGAAAAGCAAAATTGGAAAATCGAAAATTTGATGCATTTTATGTCATGTGTCCCCTTAACATACTAGACCTTAGGCTCCAATTTTTTTTAATAATAGGTTTTTGTTCAAAAACAACAGATGGGGCAAATTGATATACTTGAATGTGGGGGTACTTTGATGATACAAAGTTGATTTTTTACAAAAGTCGTTATATTTTATTTTCCATTAAACTTATTTATTTTTAATCAATATTCATGTTTTCTACCACAAAAATAGATATGAATTATTTTGGTGTGTTAAATTTCCCACTTTCACTTAAGTAGCTTACAATTTTTTTTTAATTTTATGGTTCTTTTTTCTGGAAAACTCATATTAATATCCTTATCAACAATAAAACTGTTAATTTACATTTTTTATGGTAAAAGTATTTGTTATTCTTCACTTTTTGGGTTTTACTGACCCAAGGTCACGGTGGTCACCTTATTTTTGAATTACCCTGATTTCGGTAAAATCGGGGTGGTGTTTGGTATCATTCTAGTGGACTCGTTCTCAGCTTTCATTTGGTGCTGAATTTCGTGACATGACGTTTGTTACATCAATTATAGGGGACTTGCGTATTTGGCATTCTATGCGTTTAAGTTCGAAAATCGGTCTAAACATTTAATTACGGATTCGAAAGGAAGCGTCTCTTTAACTACCCTAATTCCACTTGCAATTCATAACAGTTTCATTCTATAGAGGCGCATGGAAGTATTTTTTTGAAATGGATCGAAATTGGGGTACGTGAGAAAAACAGACGACGGAATAGTGAACCGATGGTTTTCCGTGAACTCTTTTTTAATTCTTTCACGGCCCGATTTCTTTAGTGGCGACTTTTAAATAGAAACGTAGTGATGTTCTCCTCACTCAGAGGTACTTCAGCAATGCATTGGAAATATCTTTTGCCTGCCGTTTTCGCGAGAAAGAGTGTATGATTTTGACAAAAACCATTGTTGCCGACGATGACAATGAATCAAGTGTTGGCCAGGCAGTGCTTTAACAATCGATCTTGCTATTCCGATCCCAACAAAGAATAGGTTTCCTAACAATGGAGACAACATTGGAATTTGGGTAGACTTCCGAGAATGAAGCAGTAGTTAGTTGAAATACTTGATAGTAACATCAGTGTTATAACAAGACGAGGTGCAACTTACCCTTCGGTCTTGGGATTCTTGAACTGTCACTGTGATTCCCCTAGGTATTTTGAAGCTTATGTATCCACTCGGGGGATGAAGGGTTGACCGCTCCACGAACTCTAGTTTTCTTTCGCGCTAGAGAAGTCCTCTGAAGGAGAAACCAGTTCTACAGGCTGTGTGTGTGTTGCGAAGAAAAGACGACTTTCTCTTGATGTTTTGGAGAAGGGATGCGGGTCTTTCTCTTCGGCGGTTGACAAGGAATATTTCGTGCTGGTCGGACTCCTCTTTTCTTCCTGTAATGAGAGAGAGGACTTAGAATTTTTTTCTTCTGTAATGGGAGAGAGAGT
>JANDEH010000166.1:5000-15000 GCA_024610705.1 Tetragnatha versicolor
CGGCGGGAATTAGAAATTTATTCACCATATTGGTAGACCTTTACTTTAAACATGTTTTATTAAAGAACACAGTTTTCACAACTTAGTCTCTTTAGAAATATTCAGTTTCATCCTTCAACAAAGACTCTGCAACAATCACTTCATTATACAAAGGGTACTGTTGAAAGAAACATTTATTTGTCAGAAACACACAACAATGATATTCATAACAGACGGATTCACTATTGTTAAAACTTTTCTTTTGTTCATTTTTCAGTGTAGCGCTTGAAAGCGCAGTTAGTGATTAGTACCGTTCGACGCGTATTTCAACGAGGTTTAATATGTATGAACTTGCTAAGCTCTAAAAGAAGTATAACGAACGCTATTTCAAAAAGAGTGATCGGCGGGAACCGTCATGGGAGCACGCGCCGGATGATGCAACGGATTCCCCTTCACCGGCGCCATTGATGTACGTCGAATTTCAATGCGCTGTAGCATTTTTTTCTACTGGTTTCTCACACTAACAAATACGCAATTATTTCGCACCTCGGTCAGTGCTTTAAGATGGTAGTTTTTGCTAAGCGTTGGGTTTCTTAGTTCTGGAGTAATGCGAGTTGCAAATTTGAATTCTGAGCCATTTCGTTTTCGGAGAGTTCAAACATTCGTTACTCGGGATCTAGCACTCTCCCTTTCAAAAACTTGATATTTTATTGTTCCTGAGGAACATGAATAACACTGTATGGAGTTTACTAAGCGAAATTATAAATATTATTTAAATTAAGACGGCTTTAAGCGTCTCAACCTTAAAACCTCTTTTGTGAACGAACTAACGTACCCGACAGTTAATGCTTGGTACCGATCGATGCAGAATCGAATGAGATTCAATGTATTAAACTCTCAAAGTATTTGGAACGATATAACGAGCGCGATTGGAAAAATATTGATCGGATTGTTGGGCGGCAGCCGCAACGGAAGCACGCGGCGGGGAAAAACCCGTTTGTCGTTTACCGGCGCCATTGTTCTGCGTCGAAATTCAAATACTCCCGGTTCTTTTTCTTGCGTTTTGACACACTCTTAGTGACATGATTATTACGCATCTCTAAACGTTCTTTGAGATGGTTGTTTTTGCTAAGCGATCCGAGTTTCGGTTCGGGAGAAATTTCGAAAATACCGTTATTACTATTTTAAATTTGTGGAAGGCCCCCGAACTGGAATTTCGCAAAATATCTTTTAAAACAACAAACCACGAGTAGATTGAAACAATATAAATTGGGTCTGGAAACTTTCCGATTAGTTTCAATTTATAGCTAAAAGTTCCCATTGCATTAACATTACAGTTTGGTTTTGGGAAATCTCTGATTTGGGGTACTTAAAGTAATATTTTTTGAAATTCCTGTTAACATGAGCTGTAAAACACTTTTATCTAAGACGGGTGAATGTTCATTAAGCTTAACTGGCCTTTATTTAGTGTTAAAATTACCAATTTCCACTTATATGCACTCTCCATTCATTAAAAAACAGGGTTCAGAAAATTCAAAAATTGAGTCCTTTAAATTAAAAATTGGTGCATTTCAGAGTTCGATTATTGAAATATGAGAGTTGTTAATCATGATATCCACTACCGTCACTCTTAGTTAAGAGTATAACTACCTTTCAAATTAGGTCCAAGTTTGAAAAAATTCACTCCATTATGAATTCGTTTTGCAGATTTGCTCAAAATCAAATTAAAAACCTTTCCGAAGCTAAACCCTCTTAATATCACTTTGTCCTATATTTTTTCTAAGTGAATCGAGTGGTTAAAATCCCTTAATTGGCTTAATTAGTTCATCAGGTCAAGTTCAGTCTGGGAGTTTAATTTTCCAATGCTATTTTTCCATAGGCGTGTTTAGTTCATTTATTTCTTAAATAAATCATCCACACTCTCGAAAAGCATCACGCAATGTAGAGAATTTCTTCCCCTTTCAGAAAATGTAAGTTATTAATCGGTGGGACTTGTTTAAGATAATTAAAATTCGATTCCAGTAAACCTTGTTAATGAGCAAAAGTTTACCGTTCGACTATCTCCCTACATTCTAGATGGCAGCACCTTACGGAAAGGATCTGACAATGACGCAACCTCGACCGCTTGGCTCCGCCCTCTTTTTAAAATTTCCATTGAAGAGCGGTAGACCGGATCGGGAGACCCGGATTTTGGGATACTAGTAATGCTTCAGAGAACTCGATCTCTCGGTATAATAAACTACACATTCTGGGCTACGTGGGGGTGTAATTTTTTTAATTTTATACCGATGGGAAGTATTTTTTTTGAGCGATAAAGCTTAGCATCGAGAGCATAGGAGCGGAACGAAGTGTTTGGGAACCCCTTAATATAATTCTTTCGGGTTTTCGACTGTTCCATATTGAAGGAAATAATATTGTGCAATTTTTGTCCGAAAATGGAGGCGTTACCATAAATAATAAAGGCACGACGATTAATTCCGTACCGAGCGTTCCAATTATTTTTTTCCGCTTCATTGGACATTGTAGATGGCAGCACCAATCTTTGAGTAGCTTCCCATTATTTGATTTTTTAGATCGCTTTATTGAATAAGTTTACAAATGTTTTTCAATTATTCCTTTTGATATGTTGTAATATAGACTCCAGGCTATTTTTAGAGACCTGTTTCGTAATTTTATCTTACTCGGTTCGGGAGCTACGAATTTTCAAAGTTTCGGTACCGAAATGCGTGTTTTCTGGGAGATTCGCATTCGCGGGTTCTTTTAAAATACTAAACCTTTTAATTAATTTTTTTTAAGGGTGCGTTAATTTTCTTCATCCGTTTGGCTATTATTTTCCGGAGTTTCGTTGAGATAAGAGCGTTATTAAAGATTTTATTAGGAATTTCCGGAACACTGTTTTACCGTATCGGTGTGCATAGCAAACGGAGGGATTTATAGATTTTTAAGTAATTTAAAACGAGTAACGGAATTTTAAACACTGGTTTCTAGTAATAGGCCTCTCGATGAGCAACGTATTCGATTTTCATGAAATTCTGACGGTAATTTTAATTTTCCGGCGCCTTTTAAGGTCCGATTTTGATATGAACCGTAAATACAGAAAAAAAGCACTTTAAAAAATTTCTACCGGGTCGACGACCTATAACCTTTCGAGTGTGATGTCGTGGCTTCCAGAATCTGGAATTTCAAAAAATTGGAATCAAAATTCGGCCCTCCGCGATTTTGCGTTCTGGTTCCGAGAAATGTCGGTTTTTCGCGTTTTGAGCACAATAGATATTAAAATATCGTTTTTTCGGCCAAAGAAAATTAAAGTTGACCTCTAGATGACCATCATATCCGATTTTTATACCAATCCAATAATAATTTAAATATTTATTAGAGATTGAAAAAAAGTCGATGCTACCCTCGAAAAACACAAGTCCGCAAATCCTTAATAAATCCAAAATTATTATTTAAAAAAATTTTTTGATTTTACTTATGAGTAAGGGACCGTTATGGCAAAGTTTTTCCAGAATTACGGGTTTCCATGGTGATTCTGACGTCAACCAGGATTTTCTGAAGCGGAATGGAGCCTACTTGTCCTGAACGCGAATGACTCTAGTTAATTTCCCAAATTCGAGATCACCATTTAAATTCTAATCATTTGCTAATATAATGCCTTATATATCCTGAAAGCTTATTAAAAATGCTAATAGGAACTTGAAAATTTTAGGGGATCATGTAAAAATTGCGCTCTACAACCTGGTTTGAACTAATTTATTGAAATCCTAAACTTTTTCTCAAATGGACCAAAAATCTCACGATAAATTCATGAAAAAAATATATGTTGTAGCCTGATAAAAGACGAGTAAAAGTACGTGTTGCACTAAGGAATTGGTCAGTTAGAATTCAAATGAGAATTTTTAACGACTTTTTGACTTTTGAAATTCGTATACGGCCCCCTAATTAACTTGAACCCTCCAAACTTTAATAGGTTTTAGAATTCATGTCCGTCTAAGACATATTCAAATTTCGTGTCGATCTGTTAATATTAAGGCTTTCATTAAGCCTATAACAAGCGATTTCCGGTTACTTGTATATTTTCAAAAAATCGCAGTTTGAATTCATATCAACGGATTTTAATGAAATTTCAGTATGTTGTGCAACTTTTAAAGACCTTTCAGAATTCGTATCGTACTAGTCGTTGTCTATTGTTTTTCCCACCAATAATTTAATTTATAGCTGTTTTAATTTGTATACGACCCCCGAACATCACAATATACCCCAAAAGTTAATAGAATCTTCAGGGTCCCACTTTAAATGACATATTAAAATTTCAAAGTCATAGCTCAATCAGAACCCCTTCAATTAGCTAATAACCTACCCGGCGCCATTCGGTCCAACGAACTTTTCCATTGTCTGGATCCTTTGTTGCTAGGGGCAAACGGACACGAGGAATTCGACCACTTGTTCTTTACCTATCTTTATGAAATTTTAATATGTTGTCACATGTTACTAGAGGAAACTTTAGACACCCAGAACTAAGATATTAGTTAATTAGTTGATTTTTAATTAATTAATTACGATTATAGCTGTTTTTTAATATCTGGAAGGCCCCCTAATTGAAATTATACCCCGAAATTTTAATAGAACGTGCCCTTATGTTGCCCTTCCGACATATTAAAATTTCAAAGTCATAGCTGTAGAGGAACCGGGTTTTTAAGGGATTAACTACATGGATAATGTAGTTTTCCTACTTTAGGTGAAAAATAAATCTTATCGGATTTATTCGAAATTCTAGTATGTTGTGCAGAAAAAAAAGACCTTTCGAACTGGGTGGGGCGCCGAATTTACAATCAACTATTTCGAGAATTTAACGAACTTTGTGTTTAAATAAAAATGCCAAAAATGCCAAAATTTTATATGTTGTAGAAAATTACTAGACTAAGAAAAAAAAGTATGCCACTAAGGATTTTGTCAAACAGTTTTCGGGCAATAATTTTTTTAAGAATTTCGACTTTTTAATTTCTGGAAAGCCCCCTAATCGAGATTTTATTACGAAATTCTAATAAAAGTTGCCCCTCCCATGCTACTTCAACATATTGAAATTTCAAGTCGATACTGTTATTTTAACTATTTAAATCGTATTTTACGAGTTTGAAAAAAATCTTTAAAAAAATATTTTTCAAAAACCGCTCCTGGGATTTTGATGAAATTTCAGTATGTTGTTTTCGGCATTGCCTCAATTAAAAAAAAGTATCGATCTCAAAAATCTATCGTGGAAAATTTGAATTATTGAATTTTAAAGTATTTTTTCGATTTAAATTTGTATACGGCCCCCTAATTAAAGTGTGACCCTGAAATTTTAATAGGTTCTTCAAAATAACTGTATATAACACGTATTGAAATTTTAAGTTCCCAGCTGCCTTAGAAGGGAAGAAACAAGCGTGTGAATCTTGACACGTGCCGTCCAACGACCTATTATCCCCTTTGTCTTTGTTGCTATGCAAAAATTGGAAATGCGTTGTTCTCGTTCGATCTTTCTGAAATTTTAGTATGTTTTTGGGGACCTGGAGCTGATTAAAACGGCGTGTCGCACTAAGGGTTCCGTGCATTTTTCAGGATTTAATGGAATATTAAAGATTTTTTCCATTATTTAATTTGTATACGGCCCCCTAATCGACAAAAGGGGCCGATTTTAAAATAGATTACTCGCATCCGCCATATAAACAACTCATTAAAATTTCAAGGTCCCAGCTGTATTACAAAGGGAGAAACGACCGTTTAAACTTCGGCACGTGCGGGCATTTTTTACTGAAATCGCTGCAGGGGCGGAACCAGGGGGCGGAAAAGAAAGGTCGAGGTGTCTTTCGAAAGGTAATTTTTACCGCTTCCGCATATTTCGAATTCTGATCTCGGACTTTTAAATTGTGGGCGTGGCGAAGCGAAAACCGTCGACCGAGAGTAAATTTGTGAACGGCCCCCTCAAAGGGAGGAGGAACGGCAGATGCGTTATCTCTTCGATCCAACCGGTGGCCTTGAGCGATTTCATTGGAATGTGAAGGGTCGGGGCGGGGCGCGCGCAACGAATGGGTTCTTTTCGGGGCTCGCGAAGCGGAAGGGGGCGGGGCTTCTGTGTTCTGATTGGTTTTTTGGATTTTACCCGATTATAGCCGTACCGGGTGTCGGGCAGACTTAAGGAAGGTGTCGTTTCGAGCTCCTCGGCGGGTTTTTTCGGAAAATTAACAACTTTCGAGACTTTTCGAGATCACTTCCGGTTCTTTTAACGGTTAGGCCTAAAAACGAAAGTAGGTCGCAATTAACTAATTAACGATTTTCCGACCGATTTCGAAGTTTGCGTGCAAGCACGTCGTAGTACGGGTTTCGATTTTATATCTGAACCGGATATGGAGAAAGTGGGCGTGGTTTCGCTAGACGCCGATTTCGAAAATTTCAAAGTCCCATTTCGCATTTTTTCCGTTAAATACTCGAAAATATAGTTTCCTTTTCCGGAATTAACCCCGAGTACCCGAATAACTCCGAAAAATCTCGAGCCGGAAATTCTCGGTTTCGAAATGGCAGCCAGGGGCCGCTCGAGCGACCGTGTCAAGGTCACTTTCCCAAGGTCACATATCTTAACCATTACCTGTACCGAAACGGGCCCGCCACGAGAAAACCCGTTTACCAAAAACCGGAAGTGTAGCGTTAAATTTGGAGAAAATGGATTTTCCGCACCTAAATGCGTGCGCTTGCACTCGTCCAACGTTGCTTCAATGGGAAAATACCAGTCTCCGTTCAAAGTTCCAAAAAATTTCAAAGTACCGCCGTTCCGCAACAGCGTGGGAAAGTTCGCTAGGAATGAGTCATAAATTCATCAAAACTTGTTTTCAGGTGTCGGGTTACAATGTTGTTTAAAGATAAGGGCTTTGTTTATGTGACTCATCGAGACGGGTTTTTGGCGGGAAATTGAGGCTAAGTCCGAGGAAGACGAAAACGGGACCCGATTTCGCGCTCTTTCGCAGGTACGTAACGTAACGTGCGTCCGGCGAGTTTTGGCGGGAACACGCGTTTTAGGCCTAAAGCGTCCACGACGAAGGCCTTCCCCGCCATACTTGTGGGAGAGGTGGTTGAAGACGAATCTGAAAAGACGAGTCTTCGATCGAGGTCTCGCGAAAGCGAGATCGTTCCGTTCTCAATGGACAGTAGCGCTGGATGCGGTATCGCTTGCTTGCGAGGCCGCCGTGCCGTTGCTGCGATGCGATGCTTTATGATAGGGCTGTTGTTTGCCCGCATTTCTGTCCGTCGTACTAAACTTCTCGACGTCTACGCTCTCGCCCCCCGACGCGACGTCGGTGGGGATGCCGTGAGTCTAGAACCGTTGAAGAATGCATTGAGTGAATCTAAATTCGTTATTATTAGAGGCTCCGCAGGTTCTCTGCGGCTGTCTTTTTTAGTTTCGATTTGGGTCGCTCCATTGCTCCCAAACTTCTTTGCTTTGCATCGAAGTAACCTGGTTGATCCTGCCAGTAGTCATATGCTTGTCTCAAAGATTAAGCCATGCATGTCTAAGTTCATGCCGTATTAAGGCGAAACCGCGAATGGCTCATTAAATCAGTTATGGTTCCTTGGATCGTACTTTTCTACTTGGATAACTGTGGCAATTCTAGAGCTAATACATGCAGCAGAGCTCCGACCTTCGGGGACGAGCGCTTTTATTAGACCAAAACCGATCGGGACTCTGTTCCGTTCTCGTGGTGACTCTGTATAACTTTGGGCTGATCGCAGGGCTTTAATGCCGGCGACGTATCTTTCAAGTGTCTGCCTTATCAACTGTCGATGGTAGGTTACGCGCCTACCATGGTCGTAACGGGTAACGGGGGATCAGGGTTCGATTCCGGAGAGGGAGCCTGAGAAACGGCTACCACATCCAAGGAAGGCAGCAGGCGCGCAAATTACCCACTCCCGGCACGGGGAGGTAGTGACGAAAAATAACAATACGGGACTCTTTTGAGACCCCGTAATTGGAATGAGTACACTCTAAATCCTTTAACGATGATCTATTGGAGGTAAAGTCTGGTGCCAGCATCCGCGGTAACTCCAGCTCCAATAGCGTATATTAAAGTTGTTGCGGTTAAAAAGCTCGTAGTTGGATCTCAGTACCCGGGCGGGTGGTCCGACGCAAGTCGGCTACTGCCCGTCCGGTACGTCCGGCCGGTTTCCCCGGATGATCTTCACCGGTTGTCCTGGGTGACCGGCAAGTTTACTTTGAAAAAATTAGAGTGCTCAAAGCAGGCGCGACGCCTGAATAATGTTGCATGGAATAATGGAATAGGACCTCGGTTCTATTTTGTTGGTTTTCGGAACACGAGGTAATGATTAAGAGGGACAGACGGGGGCATTCGTATTGCGACGCTAGAGGTGAAATTCTTGGACCGCCGCACGACGAACTACTGCGAAAGCATTTGCCAAGAATGTTTCCATTAATCAAGAACGAAAGTCAGAGGTTCGAAGGCGATCAGATACCGCCCTAGTTCTGACCATAAACGATGCCAGCCAGCGATCCGGCTGCGTTCCTCAAATGACGCGCCGGGCAGCTTCCGGGAAACCAAAGCTTTTGGGTTCCGGGGGGAGTATGGTTGCAAAGCTGAAACTTAAAGGAATTGACGGAAGCGCACACAAGAAATGGGGCCTGCGGCTTAATTTGACTCAACACGGTGCAACTCACCCGGCCCGGACACAGGAAGGATTGACAGATTAAGAGCTCTTTCTTGATTCTGTGACAGGTGGTGCATGGCCGTTTCTAGTTGGTGGAGTGATTTGTCTGCTTTATTGCGATAACGAGCGAGACTCTAGCCTACTAAATAGACTCGATATCATTTAACGTATCGAGGTCTTCTTAGAGGGACAAGCGGTGTTCAGCCGCACGAAACTGAGCAAAAACAGGTCAGGATGCCCTTAGATGTTCGGGGCCGCACGCGCGCCACATTGAAGGAATCAGCGTGTGCTTTCCCTCTCCGATAGGAGTGGGTAACCCGTTGAAACTCCTTCGTGCTAGGGATAGGAAATTGTAATTGTTTTCCTTGAACGAGGAATTCCCAGTAAGCATTGAGTCATCAGCTCGTGTTGATTACGTCCCTGCGCTTTGTGCACACCGCCCGTCGCTATTATCGATGAATTTTGGAGTGAGATCATCGGACCGACTAGGATTCTGTGGGTAACTATGGAGTCTGTGTTGGAAAGATGACCGAACTTGAATATTTAGAGAAAATAAAAGTCGTAACAAGGCTTCCGTAGATGAATCTGCGGAAGGATCATTAACGATATTTTGCTTTATAAGCAAAAACTCTAAAAAATGAGAGTCTTGTCTTTATTGATTTGACTCTTTTTGAACGCATGGTGCTATATTATGGGTGTGCCTTGTCCCGGCTCATTATAAGAGCAAGAGGGAGGTCTTTATTAATTTAGAGGCTAGGCTTGAAGAGATGTTCTCTTTATTTAGAACACCGCCCCTTTAGCACCGCTCTCCAGATCAGGAGAGATGTCTTGAACGCTTCTCGAACGCTTATAAGACTTTCTTAGCTGATTGTCGACTTTAACCAGAAATGACAACTCTGGGCAGTGGATCACTCGGCTCACGGGTCGATGAAGAACGCAGCCAGCTGCGAGATTTGGTGTGAATTGCAGGACACATTGATCACTGATTTTTCGAACGCACATTGCGGCCTCGGGTACTGCCCGGGGCCTCGCCTGTCTGAGGGTCGGATACTTGCAGAGGAAGGTACTTGTATCTTCTAATTGGTCGTACCGAAAAATATTATTTTTCGCCGACTCAAGTAAATACTATGTTCTATCGCCGTTTTCGAGTGATTGCTTGATAACGGGGAGGACGCTTTAAAGTTTCTCCCGAAATTCGAGCTACTCTTGATTACGTGCGTTGCATAAAAATTTATATTTTTTTCAATGTCGACCTCAGATCAGACGAGACAACCCGCTGAATTTAAGCATATAAATAAGCGGAGGAAAAGAAACCAACAGGGATTCCCTG
>JANDEH010000166.1:20000-25990 GCA_024610705.1 Tetragnatha versicolor
GCGGCAGCCGCAACGGAAGCACGCGGCGGGGAAAAACCCGTTTGTCGTTTACCGGCGCCATTGTTCTGCGTCGAAATTCAAATACTCCCGGTTCTTTTTCTTGCGTTTTGACACACTCTTAGTGACATGATTATTACGCATCTCTAAACGTTCTTTGAGATGGTTGTTTTTGCTAAGCGATCCGAGTTTCGGTTCGGGAGAAATTTCGAAAATACCGTTATTACTATTTTAAATTTGTGGAAGGCCCCCGAACTGGAATTTCGCAAAATATCTTTTAAAACAACAAACCACGAGTAGATTGAAACAATATAAATTGGGTCTGGAAACTTTCCGATTAGTTTCAATTTATAGCTAAAAGTTCCCATTGCATTAACATTACAGTTTGGTTTTGGGAAATCTCTGATTTGGGGTACTTAAAGTAATATTTTTTGAAATTCCTGTTAACATGAGCTGTAAAACACTTTTATCTAAGACGGGTGAATGTTCATTAAGCTTAACTGGCCTTTATTTAGTGTTAAAATTACCAATTTCCACTTATATGCACTCTCCATTCATTAAAAAACAGGGTTCAGAAAATTCAAAAATTGAGTCCTTTAAATTAAAAATTGGTGCATTTCAGAGTTCGATTATTGAAATATGAGAGTTGTTAATCATGATATCCACTACCGTCACTCTTAGTTAAGAGTATAACTACCTTTCAAATTAGGTCCAAGTTTGAAAAAATTCACTCCATTATGAATTCGTTTTGCAGATTTGCTCAAAATCAAATTAAAAACCTTTCCGAAGCTAAACCCTCTTAATATCACTTTGTCCTATATTTTTTCTAAGTGAATCGAGTGGTTAAAATCCCTTAATTGGCTTAATTAGTTCATCAGGTCAAGTTCAGTCTGGGAGTTTAATTTTCCAATGCTATTTTTCCATAGGCGTGTTTAGTTCATTTATTTCTTAAATAAATCATCCACACTCTCGAAAAGCATCACGCAATGTAGAGAATTTCTTCCCCTTTCAGAAAATGTAAGTTATTAATCGGTGGGACTTGTTTAAGATAATTAAAATTCGATTCCAGTAAACCTTGTTAATGAGCAAAAGTTTACCGTTCGACTATCTCCCTACATTCTAGATGGCAGCACCTTACGGAAAGGATCTGACAATGACGCAACCTCGACCGCTTGGCTCCGCCCTCTTTTTAAAATTTCCATTGAAGAGCGGTAGACCGGATCGGGAGACCCGGATTTTGGGATACTAGTAATGCTTCAGAGAACTCGATCTCTCGGTATAATAAACTACACATTCTGGGCTACGTGGGGGTGTAATTTTTTTAATTTTATACCGATGGGAAGTATTTTTTTTGAGCGATAAAGCTTAGCATCGAGAGCATAGGAGCGGAACGAAGTGTTTGGGAACCCCTTAATATAATTCTTTCGGGTTTTCGACTGTTCCATATTGAAGGAAATAATATTGTGCAATTTTTGTCCGAAAATGGAGGCGTTACCATAAATAATAAAGGCACGACGATTAATTCCGTACCGAGCGTTCCAATTATTTTTTTCCGCTTCATTGGACATTGTAGATGGCAGCACCAATCTTTGAGTAGCTTCCCATTATTTGATTTTTTAGATCGCTTTATTGAATAAGTTTACAAATGTTTTTCAATTATTCCTTTTGATATGTTGTAATATAGACTCCAGGCTATTTTTAGAGACCTGTTTCGTAATTTTATCTTACTCGGTTCGGGAGCTACGAATTTTCAAAGTTTCGGTACCGAAATGCGTGTTTTCTGGGAGATTCGCATTCGCGGGTTCTTTTAAAATACTAAACCTTTTAATTAATTTTTTTTAAGGGTGCGTTAATTTTCTTCATCCGTTTGGCTATTATTTTCCGGAGTTTCGTTGAGATAAGAGCGTTATTAAAGATTTTATTAGGAATTTCCGGAACACTGTTTTACCGTATCGGTGTGCATAGCAAACGGAGGGATTTATAGATTTTTAAGTAATTTAAAACGAGTAACGGAATTTTAAACACTGGTTTCTAGTAATAGGCCTCTCGATGAGCAACGTATTCGATTTTCATGAAATTCTGACGGTAATTTTAATTTTCCGGCGCCTTTTAAGGTCCGATTTTGATATGAACCGTAAATACAGAAAAAAAGCACTTTAAAAAATTTCTACCGGGTCGACGACCTATAACCTTTCGAGTGTGATGTCGTGGCTTCCAGAATCTGGAATTTCAAAAAATTGGAATCAAAATTCGGCCCTCCGCGATTTTGCGTTCTGGTTCCGAGAAATGTCGGTTTTTCGCGTTTTGAGCACAATAGATATTAAAATATCGTTTTTTCGGCCAAAGAAAATTAAAGTTGACCTCTAGATGACCATCATATCCGATTTTTATACCAATCCAATAATAATTTAAATATTTATTAGAGATTGAAAAAAAGTCGATGCTACCCTCGAAAAACACAAGTCCGCAAATCCTTAATAAATCCAAAATTATTATTTAAAAAAATTTTTTGATTTTACTTATGAGTAAGGGACCGTTATGGCAAAGTTTTTCCAGAATTACGGGTTTCCATGGTGATTCTGACGTCAACCAGGATTTTCTGAAGCGGAATGGAGCCTACTTGTCCTGAACGCGAATGACTCTAGTTAATTTCCCAAATTCGAGATCACCATTTAAATTCTAATCATTTGCTAATATAATGCCTTATATATCCTGAAAGCTTATTAAAAATGCTAATAGGAACTTGAAAATTTTAGGGGATCATGTAAAAATTGCGCTCTACAACCTGGTTTGAACTAATTTATTGAAATCCTAAACTTTTTCTCAAATGGACCAAAAATCTCACGATAAATTCATGAAAAAAATATATGTTGTAGCCTGATAAAAGACGAGTAAAAGTACGTGTTGCACTAAGGAATTGGTCAGTTAGAATTCAAATGAGAATTTTTAACGACTTTTTGACTTTTGAAATTCGTATACGGCCCCCTAATTAACTTGAACCCTCCAAACTTTAATAGGTTTTAGAATTCATGTCCGTCTAAGACATATTCAAATTTCGTGTCGATCTGTTAATATTAAGGCTTTCATTAAGCCTATAACAAGCGATTTCCGGTTACTTGTATATTTTCAAAAAATCGCAGTTTGAATTCATATCAACGGATTTTAATGAAATTTCAGTATGTTGTGCAACTTTTAAAGACCTTTCAGAATTCGTATCGTACTAGTCGTTGTCTATTGTTTTTCCCACCAATAATTTAATTTATAGCTGTTTTAATTTGTATACGACCCCCGAACATCACAATATACCCCAAAAGTTAATAGAATCTTCAGGGTCCCACTTTAAATGACATATTAAAATTTCAAAGTCATAGCTCAATCAGAACCCCTTCAATTAGCTAATAACCTACCCGGCGCCATTCGGTCCAACGAACTTTTCCATTGTCTGGATCCTTTGTTGCTAGGGGCAAACGGACACGAGGAATTCGACCACTTGTTCTTTACCTATCTTTATGAAATTTTAATATGTTGTCACATGTTACTAGAGGAAACTTTAGACACCCAGAACTAAGATATTAGTTAATTAGTTGATTTTTAATTAATTAATTACGATTATAGCTGTTTTTTAATATCTGGAAGGCCCCCTAATTGAAATTATACCCCGAAATTTTAATAGAACGTGCCCTTATGTTGCCCTTCCGACATATTAAAATTTCAAAGTCATAGCTGTAGAGGAACCGGGTTTTTAAGGGATTAACTACATGGATAATGTAGTTTTCCTACTTTAGGTGAAAAATAAATCTTATCGGATTTATTCGAAATTCTAGTATGTTGTGCAGAAAAAAAAGACCTTTCGAACTGGGTGGGGCGCCGAATTTACAATCAACTATTTCGAGAATTTAACGAACTTTGTGTTTAAATAAAAATGCCAAAAATGCCAAAATTTTATATGTTGTAGAAAATTACTAGACTAAGAAAAAAAAGTATGCCACTAAGGATTTTGTCAAACAGTTTTCGGGCAATAATTTTTTTAAGAATTTCGACTTTTTAATTTCTGGAAAGCCCCCTAATCGAGATTTTATTACGAAATTCTAATAAAAGTTGCCCCTCCCATGCTACTTCAACATATTGAAATTTCAAGTCGATACTGTTATTTTAACTATTTAAATCGTATTTTACGAGTTTGAAAAAAATCTTTAAAAAAATATTTTTCAAAAACCGCTCCTGGGATTTTGATGAAATTTCAGTATGTTGTTTTCGGCATTGCCTCAATTAAAAAAAAGTATCGATCTCAAAAATCTATCGTGGAAAATTTGAATTATTGAATTTTAAAGTATTTTTTCGATTTAAATTTGTATACGGCCCCCTAATTAAAGTGTGACCCTGAAATTTTAATAGGTTCTTCAAAATAACTGTATATAACACGTATTGAAATTTTAAGTTCCCAGCTGCCTTAGAAGGGAAGAAACAAGCGTGTGAATCTTGACACGTGCCGTCCAACGACCTATTATCCCCTTTGTCTTTGTTGCTATGCAAAAATTGGAAATGCGTTGTTCTCGTTCGATCTTTCTGAAATTTTAGTATGTTTTTGGGGACCTGGAGCTGATTAAAACGGCGTGTCGCACTAAGGGTTCCGTGCATTTTTCAGGATTTAATGGAATATTAAAGATTTTTTCCATTATTTAATTTGTATACGGCCCCCTAATCGACAAAAGGGGCCGATTTTAAAATAGATTACTCGCATCCGCCATATAAACAACTCATTAAAATTTCAAGGTCCCAGCTGTATTACAAAGGGAGAAACGACCGTTTAAACTTCGGCACGTGCGGGCATTTTTTACTGAAATCGCTGCAGGGGCGGAACCAGGGGGCGGAAAAGAAAGGTCGAGGTGTCTTTCGAAAGGTAATTTTTACCGCTTCCGCATATTTCGAATTCTGATCTCGGACTTTTAAATTGTGGGCGTGGCGAAGCGAAAACCGTCGACCGAGAGTAAATTTGTGAACGGCCCCCTCAAAGGGAGGAGGAACGGCAGATGCGTTATCTCTTCGATCCAACCGGTGGCCTTGAGCGATTTCATTGGAATGTGAAGGGTCGGGGCGGGGCGCGCGCAACGAATGGGTTCTTTTCGGGGCTCGCGAAGCGGAAGGGGGCGGGGCTTCTGTGTTCTGATTGGTTTTTTGGATTTTACCCGATTATAGCCGTACCGGGTGTCGGGCAGACTTAAGGAAGGTGTCGTTTCGAGCTCCTCGGCGGGTTTTTTCGGAAAATTAACAACTTTCGAGACTTTTCGAGATCACTTCCGGTTCTTTTAACGGTTAGGCCTAAAAACGAAAGTAGGTCGCAATTAACTAATTAACGATTTTCCGACCGATTTCGAAGTTTGCGTGCAAGCACGTCGTAGTACGGGTTTCGATTTTATATCTGAACCGGATATGGAGAAAGTGGGCGTGGTTTCGCTAGACGCCGATTTCGAAAATTTCAAAGTCCCATTTCGCATTTTTTCCGTTAAATACTCGAAAATATAGTTTCCTTTTCCGGAATTAACCCCGAGTACCCGAATAACTCCGAAAAATCTCGAGCCGGAAATTCTCGGTTTCGAAATGGCAGCCAGGGGCCGCTCGAGCGACCGTGTCAAGGTCACTTTCCCAAGGTCACATATCTTAACCATTACCTGTACCGAAACGGGCCCGCCACGAGAAAACCCGTTTACCAAAAACCGGAAGTGTAGCGTTAAATTTGGAGAAAATGGATTTTCCGCACCTAAATGCGTGCGCTTGCACTCGTCCAACGTTGCTTCAATGGGAAAATACCAGTCTCCGTTCAAAGTTCCAAAAAATTTCAAAGTACCGCCGTTCCGCAACAGCGTGGGAAAGTTCGCTAGGAATGAGTCATAAATTCATCAAAACTTGTTTTCAGGTGTCGGGTTACAATGTTGTTTAAAGATAAGGGCTTTGTTTATGTGACTCATCGAGACGGGTTTTTGGCGGGAAATTGA
>JANDEH010000167.1:0-24883 GCA_024610705.1 Tetragnatha versicolor
TCAAATCGTCAACTAACTTAGAGAAAAAAAGTGCATCCATAAAACTTTTAAATTTAACATCCTTGCTCGTGACTACCTTATTGAAGCTTCAAAAATAAAATTAAAAATATCTAATGAACATTTTACACATATGAAAACCTATTGGGGCAACAGCGGGTTGCTTCGAATGTTGACGAATTTTTGCTGCTCTCCGAATCTTTAGATTTTCTGCTTAAATTATACTTAAATTTAAGTTTATTTTATATTAATTTATGTCTTAGGCAAGTATTTGCGCTAGTATTTTTGAAATTTTGCTTCCAACATGTCAAAATTAATCTGTAAAGCCTGCAACGATGCTATACCCGTCGAATCTGAATCCCTGCTATGCTCTGGCCCGTGTGGCGGTCGATATCACTTAATATGTGGAGGCTTCGACGATACTTCGTTTCGAAAATTGAACCAAGCCAAAAAATCTAAATGGAGATGTTGCTCTTGCCTGGATCTTCAGATTGCTCCTAATCTCCTGACTGTTCCAAAAACTGCGACAGTGGATCCAAATACCCGGAGCACAGTTCCTACGCCTAGCCAAGTTTCTTCTGTTGATCCTACTCCTAGCCAAGTTTCTTCTGTTGATCTTACACCTAGTCAATTTTCTTCTATCAATCCCGAGATATTGGAATTCTTTACGTCGCAATACAAAGAACTCAAGGAACTTATTAACACAAGCGTAAACGATATCACCACATCACTTGATTATAATACTGATCTCATTCAAGAGCTCAAAGACACGATCAAAGAGCTACAGACTGATAACAAGAATCTGTGTACAAAAAATCAAGAACTTGCAGCGGAAAATAAACAAATAAAATCTGAGTTGAAAGATCTTAATTTTGCTGTGATCGAGTTGAAACAATATTCAAGGAGGACAAATTTGGAAATATCTCTTCTTCCGGAGGGCGAGAATGAAAACATCATGGAAGTTCTCACTAAAATCGAAAACATATCACAAACGAAGATAGTTGAAAATATTACTGCAGCCCACCGTGTGCCTAGCTACAGTGCCGATAGAGCGAAGTCTATCGTGGTTCAATTCAAAACTAAAGACTCCCGCGATCAACAACTCAAAATCCTAAAAGCCTGTAAGCTAAAAGCATCTGATATTAGTCCAAGATTTCCTGACACCCCAGTTTATGTTAACGAGCACCTAACTCCTGAACTTAAGTCTTTATTTAGAGATGCAAGAAAAACTAAGGTAGAGAAAAATTTCAAGTTCTGTTGGGTTCGTGATGGGAAAATATTTCTAAGAAAAGACGAGTCATCTAGAGTAATACGTGTTAAGCATCTCGACGATCTACTAAACATTCAATCCTCCACTTGATAGCTGTGACTTTCCTGTTGTAGATTGTGCTATACTTGAAAATCTAGATGATTTTGAAAACTTTCTGTCTTCGAACCCGTCAAACTGTAAGCCTGATTTTTTTGCCTTACATTTAAACATTAGAAGTTTACGCTCAAATTTCAATAGCTTTATTTCTGTTGTATCTAAATACCTAGATCATATCTCTGTAATAATATTATCTGAAATATGGATATTTGATTATGAAACTTCTTTATATTCTATTGATGGTTTTGACTCGTTTTTTTGTTGTCGCGATATTAACCGCTCAGGTGGAATTGCTGTGTTTTGTAAAAGATATCTTAAATTTAATCAATTAGATGTCAATATTGTATCTGCTGAAATTATTTTATTGCATAGCAAACTGTTAAATTTAACAATATTATCTATTTATCGATCCCTTGCCTTTACAATAGATTATTTCACTTATGAGCTAAATTTAGTTCTATCAACTCTAAGTGATCCTAACGTAATGATCTTGGGTGATATTAATATAGACATTCTGAAAAATGACTTTGTTACTAATGAATACCTAAATTGTTTATCGGAATATGGATATATTAGTTACATTAATAAACCCACTCGAGTAAATACATCTTCTTCCTGCATTGATCACATTTTTGTTAAATCAAATATTTTTACAACAACATCGGGTATTTATATAAGTGATTTAAGCGATCATTACATTACTCTCTGTAAATTGATTGGTCCTGAGTTACCTAAAATAGATATATATACTAAAAAGCAAATTGATTATCCTCTTCACGCCCCGGTTCCACCGTGGTGGACCTTCGCTTACCCCCTCAAAAACAAACTTTTTATTCAAAATTATCAGCTAAAAGCTGTAATATGTATTATTTGATGTTTTTACTTCCTATTTCAATCGAGAGATGGCGCTTTAAAACAAAACTTTGAACAGAGTGATTATTTAAAAAGAGGATTTTGGAAAAAATGGCGTCCTATCTAAAACATGGGAATATTAATTAATTTAAACCTAAATTAATTTATTAATGAGTCTTAATTTGACTAGTTTTATTAATTAGTATCCTTTCAAGTAGAATAAAACAGTTTGTAAAGAAATCCAACAAATTTTCAGTTTTGGAGAGCAAGATATAGAGAGGTCCACCAGGGTGGAACTCGGTTCTTAACGATGGTAATTGTGCAGGAGTAAAAATTAATAAAAAACGGGTAAATAAACTATTTTAAGAATTTAAAATTTTTATCTTATAATTTAAATGATAATTATTATTTTTTTCATTTAAAATTTTGAATTTCATATAGAAATAACGAATTTAAAATTTTTTTTTTCAAAATTTTTTTAATTTTTCAAAATTTTTTTTAAAAAAATCTGTAAAACCCAAAATGAATACTATTTTCTACAGTATAAATGTAAATTAACTTTGATTATAGCATAAAAATGTTAAAAACATGCGCAGAAAGTTTTCTATGCCCCTAAAAATGAATTTTTGAATTTTTAAAAAATTAAATTTTCTAAAAAATTATTTATTTTATAACGGAAATTAAGTTACAACCTTCAAAATAACCTACTACGACAAAAAATTATAAATAATTCATATATTTAAATTATAATTAAAGAAAGTATCAATTTTATACCACAGGAATTGTGTCATGTTTTACTACGTTAAGAACCAAGGTCCACCAGGGTGGACCTTAAATTGTAAGCCCCCTGAAAAACATTTTCTTGAATTGAAGATTTTTATGAACTTTGTGAAGCATTTTAATACTATTTCAAGAAAAAAATTTGAGTTGAAAGAATTTTTTTATACCTCGGGTCTGAAGAGGTTAAAATGGATTTTATGACTTCTTAACTAGATATAATTTTAGATACGATCATATACAGTGCTTAGATCAGCAGTACAAATATTTAAATCTTTCGCTTACTAATATCAGAAATAATTTTAAATTCACTAACAGGACCAGAAAGAAGCATAAAAATCCTTGGATAAATAATGATATATTAATTCTTATTCGCAGGAAAGAAAAACTGTATCGAAAAGTTCGTAAATATCCTTGGGATGTTGTTTACAAAATGGCATATCGTACCCATGTCTCGGAACTAAAAAGAATTATCGAAGTAACAAAATCAAATTACTATAAGAGTAAATTCGAAAAATGTAGCACAACCAAGGAAAAATGGAATTTTGTTAATAATATATGTGGCATAAAAAATAAATCTTCTGTTCTACCTCAACTTAATAGTGATCATGATTCTGCTTTACAATTCAACGTTCAATTTAATAATTGTACTGCATCCTCAATTGACAATAGTAATGAATGCATTTTATATATTTCTCCATGTTTAAATTCTTTTGTTTTTCTCTCTTTATATGATTATGAAGTAATCAATATTTTCAATACATTTACAAAAAATATTGATTCACTGGATTCTGATGGCATTAGCCTGAAACTTCTTAGGGTGTTTGCAATTAATAACTCGAATTTTATTTCAGATTTTATAAATAATTCAATTACTACTTGTGAGTTTCCTGACTCACTTAAAAAGGCTACCATAACTCCAATATTTAAATCTGGTAATAAAAATATACTGTCAAATTACCGTCCTATATCTATTCTACCCTCTTTCTCTAAATTAATTGAAAAAACTTTATCAATTAAAATGTATAACTTTTTAAACCATACGAAGTTTTTCGCAACTAATCAATATGGTTTTATAAAGGGCAAAAATACTGAATCCGCACTTTTAGAATTTAATAAATTTGTTTTTAACAGTATCGATAAAAATAAGAAAACAGCTGCAGTTTTTCTAGATATCTCTAAGGCTTTCGATAGTGTAAACCATTCCTTGCTAACTTTAAAATTAGAACACGCTGGATTCAGAGGCAATATAAAATGGTTTATATCGTATCTATCTAATAGAAAACAACGAGTAAAAATAGGGAATAGTTTTAGTGATTATATTATTGTTAATCGTGGAGTGCCTCAGGGATCTATTTTAGGCCCTTTATTGTTTTTAATTTTTATAAATGATTTTTGCAAACTGAAACTATCTGGTAAAATGATAACTTATGCAGATGACTCGGCATTACTATATTCTTGTGATAATCTCCTAGAACTCAAATCACAGATTGAAAATGACTTAATCGAAATCAGAAAATGGTTTACCATTAATGACTTATCTCTAAATTTAAATAAAACTAAATATATTCATTTCTATCTTAAACAACCATTTATTCAACTAGATATTACATTTCATTTAAATTCTTGCGATCGCTCTTTTAATTGTAACTGTCCAAAGCTAGAACAAGTTAATAGTATTAAATATTTGGGTTTATTTATCGACTCAAATTTAAACTGGAAAACTCATGTTGGTGAGTTATGTAAAAGGCTTCGTTTCGCATTGGTTAAATTTCATCACCTAAAAAATAAAGTTACACAATCTTTTTTAAAAACCTTGTATTTTTCTTGGTTTTTCTCTTTAATTAATTATGGAATAATAATTTGGGGTGGAGATTATAAAACCAATTTATTGCCTTTAATTTCTATTCAGAATAAGTGTTTCAAAATCTTATGTTTAAATAATTCCGACTCAATTGACTTTAAAAGTTTAGGTTTACTCCCCGTGCGACATCTCGTTTTTTATAGAATTACACTTTACTTATTTAGCAATAGAAATATTTGTAATCTAAAAAATACGATTAACCAAAGGAGAATAAATGAAATTTATCAGATTCCTCGCTTTTACAAGGAGATATATCGTAAACATTTCTTTTATCTTGCACCAAAGTTATTTAATAGTCTACCTGCTGAGTTACAAAATATTTCTTCCTATCCCTCATTCAAACGTTGTTTACATAATTTTGTAATTTTTTTAAATAATGTTGAAGACCTATTCTAAAGGAAGCATAATGTATTTTTTTCTGCCTTAGCTGTTTGCCAACTTGTAAAACTTTAATTTAAATAATTCTGTCTTTTGTAAATTAAATTAATCATTTATTATTGTTATTTGTACTATGTTTGTTTTTTTTTCTGCATTTTTTGAATCTTATTATTGCTATGTAATTCAACCCACCTATTTATTTATTTTATTTTAAATATCACTCAATGTTCGCACTTTTTCTGGTTACCTGAACGGGACTGTTTCCCCTTGGTAACTCATATTATTTTATATATTCATTTGTAATTTCCATAGTGTAAAATAAAGATTATTATTATTATTATTATTATTATTATTATTATTATTATTATTATTATTATTATTATTATTATTATTATTATTATTATTATTATTATTATTATTATTATATAGTTAAACTTGGGAAAAAATGTAGGTAACTTTGATGCTTAGTAACTGCACCGCGCACTCTCTCTCTTCATACACACACCCTCATACTCTCTCTCTTACACTCACGCTCAGTCTATCTCTTACTTTCACACACACACACACACACACACACACACACACACACACACACACACACACACACACACACACACACACACACACACACACACACACTGACTTCGACATGCAGTTTGTTAACTGAAGCATTATTAACACTTGTGTTGGGAACAAATTGGGTCCGGGTCCTCTCTTCGAAGACCGACAACGAGAGCAGTCGCCACCACACACACACACACACACACACACACACACACACACACACACACACACACACACACACACACACACACACACACACACACACACACACACACACACACACACACACACACACACACACACACACACTGACTTCGACATGCAGTTTGTTAACTGAAGCATTATTAACACTTGTGTTGGGAACAAATTGGGTCCGGGTCCTCTCTTCGAAGACCGACAACGAGAGCAGTCGCCACCACACACACACACACACACACACACACACACACACACACACACACACACACACACACACACACACACACACACACACACACACACACACACACACACACACACACACACACACACACACACACACACACACACACACACACACACACACACACACACACACACACACACACACACACACACTGACTTCGACATGCAGTTTGTTAACTGAAGCATTATTAACACTTGTGTTGGGAACAAATTGGGTCCGGGTCCTCTCTTCGAAGACCGACAACGAGAGCAGTCGCCACCACACACACACACACACACACACACACACACACACACACACACACACACACACACACACACACACACACACACACACACACACACACACACACACACACACACACACACACACACACACACACACACACACACACACACACACACACACACACACACACACACACACACACACACACACACACACACACACACACACACACACACACACACACACACACACACACACACTGACTTCGACATGCAGTTTGTTAACTGAAGCATTATTAACACTTGTGTTGGGAACAAATTGGGTCCGGGTCCTCTCTTCGAAGACCGACAACGAGAGCAGTCGCCAAGGACGGGAGACCGCCCTTGTCACTCTAGTTGGCGACTTTTCACAGAGGACCTGCCTCTAATATGTCCCCGGTTATCACCTCGGCATTCTCGGAAGGTCGTCAATTATATTATTAACATAACAGACCGCTGCTTCAGCCGAACGCCAAATGATTTTAGGACGATTATAAAAATCCCAAGTCGACATAAAGATTCGTTTGTCTGAAGACAGAAAGCAAGAAGTTATACATATCCTAACGGGGACGTTACATCTTCTCAATTCGTCTTTAAATATTCGAATCTCTTGTAGACTGTGTAATGTTTAACAGATCGTCCAAGTGTAGCCACTCCACTTCGCCTGTACTTCACGCTTTGCAAATCTCTTTGCTCCGCGGAGCCCTCCCGAACTACGAGCAGTATCTGAGACCTGCTCAAACGCAAGGGCTAAGTAATACTTCAGCCCATCTTGTAGCTTTATCCGATTTCAAAACCTAATCAATTTTATCTTGCCTTTAATCACTGATTAGCACACTGTAAAAAAATCTTTCTTCAATAAACTGAAATTTCCCGGCAGCACAGCTGCCGGATTATTTTCATCATTTGAGAAGGTATCCGTATTTTCTTTTTCCGTCATTTGAGGGAATGTCCGTTTTGTATTTTTCTGTCAAAGGAGGGAAACCTTCCGTTATTTTAGAGAACGTTCGTTTAATATCTTTTCGTCATTGGAGTGAAACTTTCCGTTATTTTAGGGATTGTTCGTTTTATATTTCTGATATATAATTTTTCTGATTATAATTTTGAAAAAAAAATGACAAACAATCCGTAAAATCCAAATAGACGATTCTTTTAAATAATTTACACTACCGATCACAGTAATACAAGTCTAATCAAAAGTTACAAGTTATCACAACTATTTAGATCACATTTTTGCGATCTAATAAGACTAGTTAGGTATACAATATTTTAAGACTTCAGCTACGTAGTGAAGAAAGCGGTCTTACGATGTTTAAATATCTGTTTAAAAATAGTATATCAGAGTATTTCTATTTTAAAGCATGGTAACGTTTACTACCAATAATACAAAAAATAAAAACAATATATTTTTTCTATTTTTGGAAAATTTAATAAAATAATATTTACTGGGGTTCGAACCCGCGAACTACTTCATGCTAATCAGGCACGCTACCACTGCTACAGCGGGGATTCAGTAACGGTAAAACTTATTATAACATGTTCTTTGTTTGTGACTGTGAAGGTACGTCACAAACGAACTTAGGATTCTAGAGGATTAATAACTACTTTAGCCATAATAAATTTGCTGAAGGTTCGTTTCGCCTGAAGACGCTTGCACAAACTTCCATTACTTATTTACAACTATATTTGAGTCTCACCAAAACTAGTGGAGAAATAGTACAATACGCATGCGTGAGGAGAGGAAAATTAAAAAATGGAAACTTCACGATGAAAATTCCGTTTTGTAGTTTACGGAATTAATCCATGAAAAATTCACGGAAAATAATACGTTAAAAGACGTTCTTTTTTTACAGTGCAGATACTACCCAATCTTCACAAAGCTTAAACAAACCATCAGCTTGACCAAGATGAACAAACACATGCACATTAAGTATAAAATTTTGATTATTCTCTAAACTGGGGGATATACTCAGGGTAAACTTACTTAAATAGGGACTTACTTAAACTTACTTACTTGGAGACTTAAATTTGAACTCTGATTTAATGACTGTTTGAAGATTCCAGATTCCATGTATAAGCCCTTAAGCTTTGCAGTTCTTTTCATATAGGGTAAGAACTGTCATATAAGGTTTTCATTAAGCCAGTGATCATTAAAAAATAACAAAACCCACCTCATTAAAAGCAAGAGTTTAATAGAAGAGTTTGGCTTTAATTTGAACCCTTATTAAATGATTGTTTTAAGATTCCAGATTCTATATAAGCCTTTAGGCTACAGGTTTTTTTCATACATAGGGTAAAAACTGTCATATAAGGTTTTCACTTAGCCATTGATCATTAAAAAATAACAAAACCCACTTCATTAAAAGCAACAGTCTGTTAGAAGAGTTTGGCTTTAATTTGAACTCTGATTTAATGACTGTTTTAAGATTTCATACTTCATATAAGCCTTTAAGCTAATTGGTTCGTTTTTGATCGTTGTAAAAACATTAATATATAATTAGCTTTGTTACACACACAACAATCCGTCAGAAAATGTGTGCGTCTTTGTTGCTAAAACAATGAGTCGTTTGCTCTCTGTTGAGCACCCGATGGAAGCATATTGTTTCGATTAGATCTGTTAAACCCCCGTTTATTAGCGCAGTTTTCTAATTCATGCGTACGAGTTTATTATGGAACCTCGTGTAGTTTTAAAATAGAAATAGTTTAGGATTAAGCTAGTTTTGTTTAGAATTGAAATAACCCGACTCTAATTCGTCCATTTTCATACTATAATTAGTCTATATTGTCATTAAATCCATAACCTTTTATGCTTATTTCCTATGTTGCCCTTTGCCTCGAAAAAGTTTTCACTCGCTCACCCGGTGGTTGAATTAAATAATGGCTACGCATCCTTGATGTTTCTCTCCGATAACTCCCCAGATAGCATGTAAGCTTACGGCTAACCTTATCTTTTGATTTTCATCTGGTTACAAAATAGCCCTTACACCTGCAATACAACGACAGGGTTCTTTAGGGCCTGATTCTGTAACCGTATTAAAGGGCGAAAACCTAACCCTACGGAAAGCTTCCTGGCACCCTGCCGCAAGCTTTCTGAAGACTAATTCTGTAACCGTAATAAAAGGGCGAAAACCTAACCCTACGGCAACCCTACGGAAAGCTCCCTGGCAAGACTATTACTCTGCGCATGCGCCGGCCGCCGCGTTCTTCACGTCGTCAACAAAGATGGACGACGACGCCGAAAACTTTCCCGAACCAATCGATGCATGAAAACAACATTCAAAGATCAAGTGAGTACTATTTAACTTTTTACTCATTTAAATTCATCTACGATGTTTATCGAACCAGTGGGTGCTCGTTTCTAGTGTTGGATGTTAAGCTCGCCGGGGTGTTAGGGTTAGATCGTTATGTGCATCCATTTGTTTACGCGCTATCTTTTCTGTTAAATTTTCCCTCTCGACAAAAGTATTTCAAGCAACATTTTGGGCAAACATTTTTCTGTTGATCACATTTCCTCTCTAGATCACCAATCACCTTTATTTTTTAAACTGAGTTATGAAAGTGGTGAAAGGTAGAATTGGGTTACTTAGTTCAATGTAATGTTTGAATGTTATTCTTACCTTTTAAAAAGACTTATTATTTCAGTATAAAGGTTAAAACAATGTAAATATATCTCCCTCCACAATTTTAAGCTTTGATTTAAGTTTTTATTGCTTGCTTGGTTGTGTTTTGTGTAGCAGATTTTTTACTTCTGAGCCACAAATCCTTGGCTTAAATTCATTCCAGTTGGTCCATAGGTCTGTGGACCAACTGGAATGAAGTTGATCCGGAATGAGATACTTTCATTTGGCTTAAAAGACAACATCTGTCTTAGGATATTTATTTTGCAAGAGAGTGTTGATTGGTTTCTCGATAGAACATATTTTTAAATATGGGATATACGGTCGCTGTGCAAACGTTCTGATAGGTCCACGCAATGGAGTTGACCCTTCGGCAAGTGATCCCTGACATGAGAGGAAAGCATCCCTTTAGTAGGCTTACCATATTTTCTCGGGTCCAACCCAGGACATGTTTTGAAATTTCTTAATTTTATTTTTCTTTCCAATGGCAGGTAACTGAACAGTTACGGATAACAGAGTTCATTGAACAACAGACATGCCGTAATTAGTACTTTCTTTGCGTTACAGTGGGCACCTGTGGACCGAAGCCACGGAGGTGAAGTACTGTTGCCCACGCCATACACACACGCATTCGCTCGCACAACCCCTTTTTACAGGGGGGCCACATTCATTCCACACAAGGACAGAAACTAACATCCATGCCAAACGGGGATTCGAACCCCAGACGTATGGCTTCGCAGTCAGATGCTCTAACCACTCGGCCAGTACGTCGGCAAAAAAAATTTTTAAACAACAAAATTTCTTAATTAGTGCTATATAAAACTACCAAAGTTTAAAAACTATTCAAACTAATAACCCTTAAGTAGAAATATCAGATTTTATATTTTCTTTTAAAATTACTTTTTTCAAAAATTGTTTGATTTACTTAATTTTTGTCACAAAATTAACAAAAAGTAAGTTTTCTGAAGTAAAAGAGACGTTAGAAAATGTAAAAAAGCACAATTTTAAACAGCTTGGTTGGGATTTTTACCTAAAAATGACTGGGAAATTCTAAATGTATGAAACCCCGGACATTTTTCGACCCAGGACATTTCCCCGGACAGCTCTAAAAACCCCGGACTGTCCGGGGTAAACCCGGACGTATGGTAAGCCTACCCATTAGTAGAATTTGTCTGCGGCCGCTTAGCACGAATGGTAAACCCTAACAGGGAAAGCCATTCTCTCCCTGGGGTTGGATAGGTATGGAGAGAGAGCGCGCCAAACTGGTAACTTCTCGCCAAGAACAACTGCATCTCCCTTCCCTCTCTTATCGCGCTAATGGGGTGCTTAAGTAGCCAAAGCCAGCAACCCTGATTTCCCGCACCCCTACTCGAACTTGGATTTCCCCGCCTTCCGAGCGTAGACAAATTCTACCAAGGTCTTGCGTTTGTTCATTTTTCTCGACATGTGGAGAGATGATTCATTTGCCATTTAATGTTTACTTTTTGCAGACTGCTTGACTCTGCGGAGAATTGACCCAGCAGCCCGGGATCCTTCCAGGCTCATCTCCCAAGCACAGGGTGCGTATGGTCATGAAAAAAACTTAACTTTTATTTCCAGTTTTTAAGGACCTTAAAAGTGCTTACTTTTGAATCAGGGTTTGTAAAAAGTGCTTAAAAGTTTTCGAGGTGCTTAAAAACTTGTTCTGCTTTTTCCAATTCTGATCTAATGGTGCCGCGCTGACAGTGGCGGATTTCCAAATGTGCCGCCTATAGGCTGAACCAAAATTTGCCGCCTATATGCAATATCTCTTACAAAAACAAAACTAAACAGGGGCGTCATTTCAGTTTTTGGTTTGAGGGGGCGAAGATTTTAAGTGGTTTTCATATACATGGCGTGTCTTGAATTTTGGTTTCTTTTTTTGGGGGGGCGACAAAGGTGGATCCAGGATTTGTTTTTTGGGGGGCTATGAATTTTCATAATTCAATTTAATCTTCTTTATGATCTTAATATGGGAAACACTTCTCAAAGGGGGGTCTGGGGGTCCTCCCCCAGAAAATTTTTGGAAATTTAAGTTAAAAAACCCACTTTTTTAACTAGTTTTGAAACGCCTCATCCAAGTTTCGGATATAGATTTTATGGTAGAATTTTTGCATTTGGACGAACTTAATATAAAATAAAGTTGTAATAATAGAGTTACAGGTACCAATAAGGGGGTCTGGGAGTCCTCCCCTAGAAAATGCTTGAAATTTTGACTTTAAAATAACAGGGTTTTAACTCATTTTGGTGCATAAAATGCCGTATAGTGTAAGACTTTTCATTTGGGAGGGGGATTAAGCCCCCTAGCCCCCCTGGATCCGCTATTGAGGGGCGGTCTGACTGAGCTGTATTTATAACTGAAGTGTTTGATTACTTAAGTGTAATATTTTACACGAAATGTTACAATTTACAATGTGAGCTCGAGTAAAAATAGGGGGGGTCACTCCCAGAAAAATTTTGAAAATTCGCCTTTTAAAGTAGTGTTTCAGATTATTTTGAGACCCTTCAGTTCCTTGAAAACCACATAATTTTCTAGGGGAAAAATTTGTAAAAAAACTTCAACAAGGGCCGGGGAGGTCCCCCAGAAAATGATTTTGGAAATTTCCCCCAAACTTGTGTTTATCTACTCAGAGCCGTGCCGTGGTAAAACGGCGCCCGGGGCGAAGATGGCTCATTGGCACCCCCTTTATTTTTTAAACCACCCCTTTTATGTCCAATTTTTTATGTGGGAAAATTTTAGGGCTATAACCACACTTTTGTTTCGGGGGGGATTGACTCAACGTTTTTAACGTTAATGTACCCCTAACGAGTACCATTATTTATGCGTTAAACTTTTAATCACTTGAAAGGAGCTCTTGAATGTGTTGCACAAATTGTCGAAATTTTTTAATGTGAGCTTAAGTAAATCTGGGGAGTCTCCCCTAGAAAAATTTTGAAAAAAGTCTTGGAAAAAAATGTTTTTGCTCATTTTGAGACCTTAAAAATCACTGAATTTTAAAGGAAAATAATCATAAATAGACGTAAAATTTTGGAGGGGAACTGGAAGTCTTCTTTATTTCGACACACTTTGGGGAAACACCTAAAGGAGACCTCTTCATTCAGGCATCAGAATATTTAATGAGAAAAACACTACCTAAAACCAACGCCAAATTTTGGGGATTGGGGGTTGTCTACCAGAATTTTTTTTTCCTTTTTTAAAAATTTGATCCTCTAAATTAGTGTTTTAACTCAAGGAAACAATTGAAATTATAAAACAGCATGTAAATTTGCATAAAATATAATTAAAAATCTGCAATAGTTTCTAAGAAATAAACAAATATTTTCCTTAATCTATTTTCTAGTAAATGTTTTTATAAATTATCACTCGTATCAACTTATTACTAAGGGAAATAATATGAAACATTTATTGAAAACAAGTTTCATGCATCGAAGCATCTTTCAAGGTCTTATCTCGTTTAAGTTGTTCTTTTCGCATTGCAATAAGAACAAGATAAGCAAACTTACCCGGAGAATGCCCATCAAGACTCAGAAGACTTGCAAGCGAATCCAAGACTTACAAAAAAGTCTAAAATTTATTTAATAAAAAGGCCAAAATTGTGAAAATCAAATGGACAGGGATTAGTAGAGAAATCTGATTTTGAAGTGAAAAGAAACCCAATAACCGCAGAAATTTTCGATCCATGAGTAAGACCGTAAACTAAACGAAAATCCTAACATTTTACGGACAAACCTTAAAAGTTGGCAAGTACGAATATCCAATTATTTTTATGAAATTTATTGTTTAATACAGTAAAATACGAAAAACAAATAGGAACTTACCAGAAAACGATGTTCCAATTTGTATTTTTGAACTTTCTTTACACAAATTTAGAAGGTCTCTCTCTGTTCAAGGCTACTGCCAATATAAAAGCAAAATAGAGCTTATATGGAAGCGGTCTCGTGAACACATTCAATGAAAGGGGATGAAAACCAACCCCCGAATACACAGGATTGTTTTTTCGAAAAATGAACCATAGCTGATGAAGAGCACAAGAAGCGTTGGGAATCCTTTATCATCAATCTATTTATGACCCCTTTGAGCAGGTGGCAATGGAACTAATTGAACGTTCTTTCCATCCCAGATTTTCCTGGAATTCTTTGGTCAAGAAACCTGAAATGTTTGTTATCACAACAGCACCCCCTTTGAAGTAAGCTTCAGGCAGAACAAAACCTTCCTGGTCCGTCTGATCCATAAATCTTTCACACGTCCTACACCATTCTCTGTCAATCGTCATCCCTACTGTGTCTTAAAACAACATTGCAACCGAAGACTGGACATCTGGTTTACCAAACAAAAAGCGTGCCGCGCTTCTTTCTCATCGCAAACGCAAACAGGCGACCCCCATGGCGTCTCTCCCAAAAGGCGTGTGAGTGTCCGTGTTCTATGGTTCTATTCGCTTCCTCTGTATAACAGATACAAAATTTGAGAGGGGGGAATGGGGGTTCTATCCCAGAAATTTTCTGGAAAATTGCCCCTAAAGTAAGTGTTTTTGCTCATTTTGAGACCCTTTGGGTAACAGAAAACAGTTCCTTGTAAACCACAGGATTGCTTTTATGGAAGGACGTTCTCCGTCTTTCCAGAGCTTATTTTTAGTGTTCCTTTTTCTTCTCCTTTTTTATTCAGAAAAAAATTCTGCTTTCAAAAATTTGCCGCCTACTAAAATTTGCTGCCGTAGGCTATAGCCTAGCTAGCCTATTTAGAAATCCGCTACTGCGCGCTGAAGAAGGAAATTCCAAAAAGAAAACAACAAGCGGTGTGCAAGATTTCAGTTTACTTATAAGCACGCTGTCACAGCGCTGCTCGTCAACTGCTTTTATTTTTTGATTTCTCGAATTATTGAAGTATAGTTATTTACTAGTATACTAGATAACTTTTTATGAAACAGTAGGAATACTAATACACTTTTCCAAGATGCCAGGAAAATGCGTCTTTAATCCATTGTGGACTACTAATAATGATTATGCTTGTTGTGTGTGTGGATTGTGGCATGCGATAACTGCCTTAAAACTAAATGTAAATTGTGCTTTATGGAAAGGGCCATCTCTAATATTGGAGAAGCTGCCTTAAAAAAAGGTACCTCTTCTAATCGTCTTCAGTAGCTGGGTTTAATTCCTTTAGAGTTCTCGCTAAATATCGCCAATCTCATTTGGACACCAAAAAGTATAAATATTGCTAAATAATTTCAAACTCATAGATTAAAATGTTTAATTTGATCTATAACTCTTTAGTTTATCATCAAAAATTGAATAATAATTGAGGTGTTTGCTGCAACAACGAGTTGTCTCTAGTTTCGTAAAAATGTATGAGATTGTCACCAAAGTGGCGCGTAGTTGCCAATTTCAGTAGTAGTTCCAATTCATCAACTCCCCTAATAGCACAGTTAGGCATAACTCATACCGAATATGTCGAGTTTACGTAACTGCAACTTGCAGTTACGTAAACTCGGTATGCAGTTACGTAAACTCGGTACTCATATTCGGTATGATTTAAGCCTAACTGTACTATTAGGGTCAGTTTGCGTGGCCTGAAAACTTCGCCACGTTGGCAACAATCACTAGCTGCCGCCAAGGTGGCGACTTCTGAGAAGAATTTGAATTTTCGTGATAACTTGTTGTTGCCGCAAACACCTCAATTGTATATATTTAAAATTAAGCGTTCAAAAGAGATCGGTGATATTTAGTGGGAACTCTTAACGGAATTGTACCAGTAGCTGTTAGGTTTAATAATAAAAGTATCTGTATGGTAAATAAATGAATATGTTTTGGATGCAAGTTGTATACTTGTGTTATAAGAAGAAATTATTAAATAGAAGGTAAGTTTGAATTGAGTCCTTCTTTGAAAGTCCTTAAAAAGTGCTTTATTTTTTTAGTTAAATTTGAGTTCACACCCTGGAGCAGCTTCAACACTCAGCTCCCTGACCAGTGACTAGGTGAATCGACATAGCTGCCCGGGATCCCACCAGGCTCATCTCCTGACCAGTGACAACCTTCAGACTGCTTGACTCTTCTGAAGATCGGCAACAACCAGCAAACACCACTCACCACACATCGTAAAATCAGACGTGAGCAGAGACTTGCCTACTTGCCAGATCCCGTAAACTGGATATCTCATTCTTGTGTGTAGTGCGAGGCTTTCTGTATTTTTCTTTCTTAAGTGCGGACATTCTTTTGTGTGCATTTCTACAAAGTGAGAGACCCCTACAACTCAAGAACTCCACAATGTAGTAAGTTACATTCTTGAACTTAAACAAAAAATATTTTTTTAATTGATGTTTTTTATTTGTGTTTTGTTTACTAAGAGAATAACATATAAGAACTTATTGAGCATCTATGTTTCAATTTATGTATATTTAGTAAACTAATTTTTTTTAGTCTGTGCATGTCTGTTTTTGTTTTTATGATAACAATGGAATATTGAGGATTAATTTAAAATTCCTTTGAAGTAAACTTTTGAGTATTCCTTTACCTGATACTCCGTATCTTTCTTTTTTGTGTACTATGAAATTTTTATTTAATTTAGGAGAAACTAAATTTTTAAGTTTGCTCTTAGTTTTTTCTCTAACTCTTGTTACAATTAAACAAAAATAACCTCGTATATTTTTTCAATCTATTATACAGTACTGTATCAGATTACTTTTTATACGTGACTTGACATGCATCTTTCCATCCAACGTCCCCAGTTTAAGCATAAATATTTTTTCTCTGGGGGTAGGAATGTGACCCAGCTGTCGTTACAATTCTAATTTTAAAGTTTTCAAGATTTAAATATTCTAATTTTAAGTGTAAACAAATAATGTGTACATGACTTTCAAAGCCTATTGCTGTTAGTAGTAGGGGGGCATAGTGTTTTGGGGAATTTACTTGAGCGCATGAGATAAACATAAGGGGGATACCTTGCAAGTTTTTGAGTAATTCCACCAAATATAAGCCCTCTTTGTAGAGGGGGTTTGTCTAGAACAACCCATCAGATTCGTAAAAAAATGATGGTATTGAAATATATTGGTGTTATTTATTAATTAGTATTTATTGTTGTAACACTAGTAACCCTTTCAAATGTAAATTTATCTGTGTTGTGTTAGATACTTAAGCTTTGACTTAAAGCTGATATTTTTATTATTAGTCTTGGTAGCCAACGGTGCCAATTTTTCTAGCTGACAGATTAAGAATATCCCTCAGATTTTTTGGCATTATTAAGCTGCGCTTATTTTATAAAAATATGAAACACTCGAGTGTATCAAGTTTGATTTTTTTTGCTTAATTTTCAAAAATTTACTACATGCTTGCATTTTTATATTTTCTACCGCTCTGGATGGCCACTCCCACCACGAAAATCGGCATCATAACATACCTTTGGTATCTGATTTACATTGGAACATCAAAAATATTAATATCTGATGTGCTCTAGTATGTACAGTTGACCAAAATAAAAACGGGACACTTCCAATTACTAGTACAATCATAGCCTAGTATCATTGCATGGTTTTGACTCGTTTTTATTTTGGCCAACTGTACGTGTACTTTTTTTTATAAATCTGACCGGCTGTTCTAGACAAACCCCCCTACGTATAAGGAGGGCTTATATTTGGTGGAGTTACTCAAAAGCCCCCTATGTTTATATGACGCACTCGAGTAAATCCACATTTAGCATCATGGGCTCCCCTAAACTATAGATAAGATTTTAACATTATTATTAGGTTAGATTAGTATAAGGTATTTTTAAAGCCAAATCTGTAGCTTTTTCAGACCCTTACAACTAATCATATAAATAAGGGCACTTTCTTTCAAAATAATCTAATTGCTACTTATTTTTGCTATTTACTGACTATTTTGACCTTAGTTAAATTCGTTATTCCATTATTCAATTTTTTTTAATCATTTTTACCCCAGATCCTGTTATGTTTGAATGCTGTTTGTAAAAATTTTCCTGTTTGTATACCGGTGCATAAACTTTTGAATCTTGCATTCATGTGTTGAATAAATATTTTTAAAATGAAAATTTGTTATTGTTTCTCTCCTAGCTAAAAATTTATTTATCATCCCAGGTTGTTTTTTCATCAATGATTTAAAAAATTTAAATCATTTTGCTAAACTAAAATTATTGTACTGTCATCTTATAGAATGAGGAGTTTTAAAATAAAAATATTGAATTTTTTAATTAATTTATTTTTGCTTTATACGATAAATTGCCAACAAAATTTCCCATTGCCTTCATTCAATGAGTTTTGAATTTGATGTTTTGAAAAAAATTAGAAAAAATAAATTTGCCAGGTGTCTAGCTGAAAGAAGTATATTTCAAAGGTAAGGGTTTTCTACTATCATTGCTTATCTGATGAGTTATAAAATAAATTTTAAATTAAAAATATTGCATTTCTTAATTTATTTATTTTTGCATTATGTGATAAATTGCCAATAAAATTTCCTACTGCCTTCATTCAAGGAGTTTTGAATTTGATGTTTTTAAAAAAATTATTGCCAGGTATCTAGCTGAAAGAAGTATATTTCAAAGGTAAGGGTTTTCCATTATCATTGCTGATCTGTATAGAAAATTTTAAAAAATTATGAATAAATTTTTAGTTATAAAATGGAAAAACATACCATTTTAACTTTAATTTATTACTTCTATTTACATTAAAATGCTTAATCAAATAGTCCCTATTTTGTAATAAATATAAAATTAATTTTTTGACAAATGTTGGGTGTGTTGACCAAGTTAAAAAGTAGTTAATTATTTCTGTAGAGTTATAGGTTTAGTATTACATTTTGTGTTTTTTCTAAGTTTTTCTTGGTAGATTTATGTGTGTCACAAATATTTTTCCCAAACTTGTTTTTAAGTGAGGAATAATTTTTTGACATCTTATAATTAAACCAAGAAACTTCGAAAAAAATATGAAATGCGATACTAAATCTAGAATAACTTAAATTAAGTAGGTAAACCTTGCCATTACCCAACATCTAAAACCCTTTTCTAAGGCTTTTTAGCCAACCCTAAATCAACCTAGACGTGGATACACTGTCACAGGGTTTTTTCCGAAACCTGCAACAATCCCTGGCTCCAACCCTGTCGTAAGGTTACTCCGTACGGTTTCAAAAACCCTACGAAGCGTCAACTAGCGCAGGTCGGATTAGCCCTACAGCAAGGTTTGCGGGTTGCCCTGCCAGCCTTGCGACAACGCTAAACCGGTTTACGCCGCTGGCTTGCGACAGGGTTCTTACAGGCTTACGGTGCTATCTGGGTCGCCTTCAAAGAACCTCGCCAGAGATGTCTACCGCTTCACCTTCGAAGAAGACGAGATCCAGCTCCTTTTCAAATCCGTCCAATCCTCCTGAGATAGATGATCTGCAAGCCTTTTCGTCGACCGATTTTGATGTACGCCAGTGGTGCCCAACCTACGGCCCGCGGGCTAAATGTGGCCCGCGAGGCTGATCCATGTGGCCCGCGGACTCGTTAAATCTTAAAAATAAAAACCACTTTCAGAAATCTTCCAAGAAAACCACGACATCGTGTGAGACATTATGGCACTTCCATCTAAAAAAGATGATAAAAAAGGAATTCTTCAACATCCGATAGTAATTTTTTTAACTTCTTTGTTTTAGTTTTTTCTATATACGGGGAATTTGCCATTGGATAAATATTTTTCAGTATCAGTTAGCCATTTGAATTCAGTTTAAAGGATCTTTTTAGAACCAAACTTCGAAAATATGTCCGATCGTAAAAAGTTGAAGATTCAATCGAAACTTTCAAGAAAACAACAAATTCATATTTCTTCATTCAGTGAGAAAATAAACCGTATGTAAGGAGACTTATATGTAAGGAGACTGTGGAAGTCTTTAAAGAACTCAATATCAAGAGACATTACGAAACGAAACAGATAATCATCTTAATTCAGTTTTAAATAAGTATTACAAATTTGGAGCCGAATTTACAAGAACTAGTATCCTCCAAACAGATGCAAACTTCTCATTGAAAACGGTTATGTAATTTTTCTTCATGTATAGAAAAATCCTTAAAAGTGTTTTTTATTTGGCCCGCGAAATGTATCTTCAAAAGCAAATTGGCCCTCGGGAAAAAAAGGTTGGACACCACTGGGATAGATAATCTAAAACAGCTGCATAGCTAGAAAATAATTCAAAAGAGGATATGGGAATATGGGGTAAATTATACAAGTCATTTTTATGATCACAAAATGAAAATTTCTGGGGATATCCCATATTCAAAAATCTCTTCCAACTGACTACACCCCTGAAATAAAGCTGTGATAAGTTTAGGTATAAGCTTTACTAGATAACTTGATTACTTTTATTTAATTTTTATTGCCTAATAAATGCAACATTGAAATGTGTTGATGCTTTCTTAAAAAAACCTAAAATGCCACAGGATATAAAACTTATTTGAACTGGTTGATTTGGATAAAATTAAAGGTATGAGTAAAATAATTACATCGATCTTCTCTCAAATGATTTAGAATTAAATTATTTAGTATTGAGCCATATGGTTTTACTCAGGTAATAATGATTAATTTCATGATGAAAAATATTTTTATCAAAATATAAAAGTCAAATAGAAAAAAAACATGTTCAGAACTTGCCAAATCGCCATTCTAGTTTTATGAGAATTATAGGAATTTTTTTTATTTTTTTATTTAAAATGGGATTTTTTTTCGCTTATGATAAGTAGAAATTTGTTTTTGATTAAAATCGTGAATACATTTTTAAATAGTAGGTACCCAAATAAAAACTTTTTTGTTCGGATTTTAATGCTATTTCCATAATTACCGATTTCGAACCCTGCACTCAAGAGCTGAATAATAAGACTCCCCCCCACACACACTACCGATATATTCAAAACGTTTCACGGCGTTCACACCGTCCCAAATCGCCAAATCAAGCCACGTTCTCATTCCAGTGGCGGATCCAGAGACTCGGTTTGGGGGGGGCGATCATATTTCATGAGCATGTAGAACTTAAATCCCTGTAAAATTTCTGGACAAAGTAAGCCCTAAAGTAAAAATGGGGGGTCTGGGGGTCCTCCCCCAGAAAATTTTTTGAAAATTGCCTTTCAAAAGTAGTGTTTAATCTCATTTTGGAGCCTTTAAGTTACATACAATGAGGGCCGGTTTTTGCAAGTCGTAGAACTTTTAAGGAAAAAAACTATTTAAAAATTGATGAAAAAAATATTAAAAGTTTAGTAAGCAAGAAAAAAAACTAGCTCCTTTAAAAAACACATGGTATTGTAGAAGATATGCTGTATTCTAGGGTGCATCGAAAAAAACTTTTTTTCCATTTTGATGAAGCGTTAGTGCGTAAAAGTTGTCTATGTTGGAAGAGAGTTCCTGTAATTTTTTTTCAGAAATTTCGGATATCTTGAAGTGCCACATTGACTCTGGAGGTTCCCCACGTTAATCCTATGGAGCGCGCAAGCTAAAAAGCCGAAAATTGGTTTTTCGCCCTCATTTCTACCCTATAATCACACGACGAATGTCTTCCCTCGAGTAATCGACCCTATATGAAGTATGCTACCCGACAAAACTTGAATAATTGCCTAAATCTCTATATTATGTTGATTGTGGGCTCTAATTTGAACGAGGAAATACGCGATTTTTTCGACGAAATTTGAGCATACAAAAAAAACGTAATATAGAGATTTAGGCTATTATTCAAGTTTTGTCGGGTGGCATTCGTCATATAGAGTCCATAACTCGAGGGAAGACATTCGTCGGGTGATTAGGGTACAAATGAGGGGAGAAAAACCTATTTTCGGCCTTTTTGGCTTGCGCGCTCCATAGGATTAACGTGGGGAACCTTTAGGGTCAATGTGACACTTCAAAATATTATCCGAAATTTCTGAAAAAAATCACAGGTACTATCTGCCATCTTAGACAACTTTTCCGCACTAACGAAAAAAAGTTTTTTTCGATACACCCTACTGTACTCGTTCTTTTTCTTTAATGTTTATTTTAGTATAAATATTCGGAAAATTTGATGACACATCGGAAAGTAAGGGGGAAACGGAAAAGCTGCAGCAAAATTGAAAATTTACTTTTATCCTCTAATTCAGCGGTTCTAAAACTGTGGTCCGTGGACCCCTGGGGGTCCGCGAGTTACCTTGAGGAATTCTTCAAGTTACTTTTAGAAATCCCCAAAGAGTTTCAAAATTCGATGAAACACTAGTTTTTAATTTCAAAAATTTTCCTATGGAGAGCCCCCAGCCCCCTCGAAATTTTGACTTCAATGCATAGCTTCTTCCTTGAAATTTCCAGACCCTCACCTCGGAGACTTGGAGTAATTAAGGGGCGTATGAAGTGGTGGGTGAAGAGGCCCTGCCCCCTCCTGAAATTTGGACTTGGACGCTATCACCGCGAATGCTCGCGAACTCAGCCGAGCAGGCTGAAGAGAGCGTTCGCGGCTGTTCGCTCACTTCGCTAGGCTCTAATTTTCAGTATGCCAGCAATCAGTTAACGAGTTGTGACTCGCAAAAATACCCGCTCCCAAAATGACTTTAGATAGTTTTCTCCCGATTTCACTGGGAAAGTAAATTTTGATTGAGGGTGGGAGAGAGCTTTATGAGTGAGGTGACTTCGTTGGGGGGGGCGATCGCCCCAATCGCCCCCCCCGTGGATCCGCGCCTGTCTCATTCATGACTCAAAAAACAATCTTGATGAACGACCAAGACCTGCACCTTCGTGAAAATGCGAGCAGGTCACGTGTCCCTGACGTCACCCCATTCACCAAAGTCTCATTCGACACGGCCTGTGCAAATCGCGGGATTAAAAAATACCACGCTGCTAATAAGCCCCGTAATCTCTGCCCGGTTCCCATGGCCGCGGTGTCAAGTGGGCCCCGCGAAAACAGTGCCTTTGAGGGGCACGTGCCCTCCGAAGGGGGATGGACGTCTCTATTTCGGCTCGGCTGTCACAGCAAGAGATGGCGAGGGTAACGGCAATGGTAATCCGCGACACGCGTGCAGAGGGCCAATTTGAATAATCTCCTTGGATGATGGGTGTTGCTAAATGGGGCAATGAGGGGGGTGGGTTTTTTGCTGTGTAAACTCTGTCCCGATACTGTTTTGGGATGTTTTGGATTTATCTTTGCTAAAATACGACACTTTCCTTTACTTTTCTTTCCTCACTTTAAAATAATACACTTTCCTCACTTTAAAATAATACACTTTCCTCACTTTAAAATAATACACTTTCCTCACTTTAAAATAATACACTTTCCTCACTTTAAAATAATACACTTTCCTCACTTTAAAATAATACACTTTCCTCACTTTAAAATAATACACTTTCCTCACTTTAAAATAATACACTTTCCTCACTTTAAAATAATACACTTTCCTCACTTTAAAATAATACACTTTCCTCACTTTAAAATAATACACTTTCCTCACTTTAAAATAATACACTTTCCTTTTTGATTGACTAACTACTTTTGAGGGAACAAAAATTACAATCATGGGAATCCGATCAAAGCCAAAGAAAGAACAGTTTCAACAGTGTTGCCAACTCTCAAAAATTTATCTCCTTAAAGCCTCAATCAAAAACCCCTAAATCCCCCTAAAAAAAATTTATTATCTATAAAATAAATACAGAATATTTTTAAATATATAATACATTAAAAATGATAGAATATCATTAAACAAATAGTAAATTTTAAACATTTGATTGTAACCGTACGTTATATAACACGGTTAATGATAGTTTGGTGATCCAGTTTAGCCTTGACTAAAAATGAATATGATTCGCTAGATTAGATTTTCGCAGGGCCTTATACTATTACACCTTTATTTTGCTTAATTTGAAATTTAAAAAAAAGTAAATATTTGAAGTTATAAAAATCCCTAAAAATACCCCTAGAAATATAACACCCCTAAAAAATCCCATCCCACATTTCCCCCCTAAATTTGGGGTGAAAACCCCTAAGTTGGCAACACTGAGTTTCAATTCAATCTATTCGCTATTATTGCTAAAACACGATACACGAACCCGTGTCGTATTTTATCCTGGAAGAATCAAATTGATGTTCTAAATTAGGAGCTAAATTTATCATAGATTCAATACTTAATAACATTTTTAAACTCATTTAGTGGTGGTTGTTATCTTTCAATCAAACAACACAATTAATTACACACATCATAAACAGAACCACAATACCTACAACCCCCACAAAATATCCCCACACAACGCCCCCTCTCCTTCCCTCAAGAGCACAGATGGAACCACCATCCTCTCCAAAACACTCCCCAGCAGTCCTTTTCTCCACCCCCTACAAAACAAGATCGAAAAAATTAGCCAAAACAACCGACCGCCTTTGTGGTTACTTACTGCCGCAGCACTCAGCCATTCTGCATGCTCGTCCTAGCGAGCATCATTCCATTGGGTTGCGTCAGGCCTTCCATTTGAGGGCGGAATAGAATAATATGGGTGATCGAATCAAAGTAATCTGTGGGTCCCCCGTTGTGGGTTTTCTGATGAGAGCATTCGTTTATTTGTTTATGAGTGCCTTTGGTAGGGATGCAAGAGAGAGTGTGGTGAGGCGTGGTTTTTCGAGTTCGGTTATCTAATATAGAACGCGCGGTGACTATGTTCATTAGTAAAAATGTCTCTCTCTGCCGTATAGGGGAGAACGGGGCACATTCGCACAAAAAGGGCATTTCGGCATATTTCTCTGGATATAGATGAGATATTGAAACAAACTCGG